>JARYGA010032129.1:0-23485 GCA_030545235.1 Helianthus tuberosus
TTCTATGCAATCAGTCTATGTTACTTGATTTAGGAGTGGGACTCTTCTTGAACTTACATGTTTCGTGTTATGACGCTCTTATCCATCCTTCTTAAATTTGGGGAAACCTTTTAACACGAGTTGGGAGGAACTGAGATAAACATGCAAATTGGGTTATTATTATGGGTGCACACATAATAACAACGTGGGGTGCATGTGAGTCCCAGTAAATCTCGACGAGTGTGAAAAAGGAATTCCGCGTTGTTAGTTGATCTTGTATTAGAACCTCGAAAACTGTGAATACCATAGCAATACTTGATAACTACTTGAACTTGTCTGTTAATTCGTTCCTTTTTCCCATACTTATAGAATCATGAACGGACGTGGTGGAGGCCGTCGTGGTGGACGTGGTGGAGGTCGCGGTGGTGGACGCGGCCAAATCAATATGACACAAGCTGAGTTAACGAACTTAATCAACGCCCAGGTGGCTGCAGCCTTGGCGGCTTATCAGCCTGGTACGACATGTACCAAACACTCTTTCCTTTGAGTCGTATACTTGAGCCTTACTTGCTTGTTATATTTTCTCTTGTTAATAGGTCAGCCGGCGCCACAGAATCCGCCTCACCCACCTGTCTGCACGTTTAAAACTTTTATGGATTGTAAGCCACAGACCTTCAGCGGGACTGAAGGGGCTGTAGGACTCCTGCGCTGGTTTGAAAAGGCGGAGTCCGTATTTGCGATGTGTAACTGCCCTGTTGGGGACAGAGTGAAGTATGCTACGGGCACGCTCGAGGATGGTGCCCTGACATGGTGGAATGCCCAGGTTCAGCTGTTAGGCATCGAGGCAGCGAACGCCACTACGTGGGAAGCCTTTAAGGAATTGATGAGGGAAGAATACTGTCCTCGTGATGAGATACAGAAGCTAGAGAACGGGTATTATAATCTGAAATTGGTGGGATCTGAGGTTGAAGCATATGTGAAACGGTCGTATGAGTTGGCTGATTTGTGTCCGAACTTGTCCCGACCTATGTCTCGAGGAATTGAATTGTTCATCAAGGGATTACCTCCACGAGTGAAGGGTTTGGTTACTGCAGCAAACCTCAATAACATAACTGAGATTGTCCGTTTGACTCACAAGATTGTTGATCAGGAGGTGGAGAGTAATTCACTACCACCACGTATTTCTAGTACTACTACAGCCGCTACTACTTCCACTACTCCTGCTACTGATAGCAAGCGTAAGTGGAGCGATATGGACAAGGGGTCCAACTCTGTACAGCCTCAGAAGAAAGCAGATACTGGCAGCAATCGCAGTTTCAGCCAGACATCGTCAGTGAATCAAAACCAGAGTAACAATTCAGGGCAGGGTTCTTATGCGGGGAAACTACCTTTGTGCAACAAGTGTAACTATCATCACAGGGGGCAGTGTACTCGGGTTTGTCATCGGTGTAACCGATCAGGGCACGTGGCTAGGGATTGTAGGGCTACACTTCCAGCTCAGCAGCAACCATCACAGTAGTCGGGTAGACAACAGGCTCAGCAGAACCACAGTACTTCAAAGGGGTGTTATCAATGTGGGGCTGACGGGCATTTCAAGCGAGACTGCCCACAACTGAAGCAGAATACAGGGGGCAATAACAACGGGAACAACAATGCTGGGAACAATGGGGGCAATGTGGCGCGTGGGCGCGGGTTTGTTTTGGGAGCTGGGGAAGCACGGGACGACGGCAACGTGGTTACTGGTACGTTTTCAGTGAACGGTGTATTTGCTTCTATTTTATTTGACTCTGGTGCCGATTGGAGTTACGTATCTTTGGGGTTCAGTAATCAGTTAGGGTTAAGTCCTACACCTCTTGTAACGAAACACATAGTGGAGATAGCAAATGGTAAAACAATCGAAGCTTCACATGTTCTGGTTGGGTGTAAACTCGATCTTCTGGGTCTGGTATTCGACATCGACCTACTTCCCATTACTCTTGGAAGTTTCGACGTAGTTATCGGTATGGACTGGTTGTCCAAGTATCAGGTGGAGATTATCTGTAAGGAGAAGATCGTACGTGTTCCTCTCCCTAGCGGAGAATTTTTATCGGTTCAGGGTCATCTCAGTGGGATCCGGGTTAGCATTGTTTCAGCAATGAAGGCTCAGAAGTATTTGCGTAAGGGCTATCCTGCCATTTTGGCCCTTGTTACTGATTCACAGTCTGACGAGAGGAAGATCGAGGATCTTCCAGTTGTTCGTGAGTTTCCTGATGTATTTCCTGAGGAACTCCCTGGTTTACCTCCACATCGACAGGTGGAATTTCAGATTGATCTCGCCCCAGGAGCAGCCCCGATTGCTCGTGCTCCTTACCGTCTGGCACCAGGGGAGTTGCAAGAATTGTCAAACCAACTTCAGGAGCTGTTGGATAGGGGTTTTATCCGACCTAGCTCTTCACCTTGGGGAGCCCCTGTACTATTTGTAAAGAAGAAGGATGGGTCCTTTCGGATGTGCATAGATTATCGCGAGCTCAACAAGGTAACGATCAAGAACCGTTACCCTTTGCCACGTATTGACGGCCTGTTTGACCAGCTGCAAGGGTCAAGTTTTTACTCTAAGATCGACTTAAGGTCGGGATATCATCAGGTACGAGTTAGAGAGGAGGATGTTCCCAGAACAGCGTTTCGGACGCGATACGATCACTATGAGTTCTTGGTCATGCCATTTGGGTTGACCAATGCACCAGCGGTCTTCATGAACCTCATGAACCGCGTGTGCAAGCCGTATCTTGACGACTTTGTTTTCGTCTTCATCGACGACATCCTGATTTATTCCAAGAATAAGGAGGATCATGAGCGGCATCTACGTCTTATCTTAGAACTTCTGAGGAGGGAGCAGCTATATGCGAAGTTTTCTAAGTTTGACTTCTGGATACGGGAGGTACATTTTTTGGGTCATATCGTTAATGAGATGGGTATATACGTGGATCCTGCCAAGATCGATGCCATTAGAAATTGGGCGGCACCAAAGAATCCTTCGGAGGTGCGACAATTTCTCGGTCTAGCAGGGTATTATCGTCGTTTTATTCGGGATTTCTCGAAGATTGCTAAACCTCTCACATCCTTGACACAGAAGAAAGTAGTTTATTCGTGGGAAGCAAAACAGGAGGATGCCTTCCAACTGTTGAAACAGAAATTGTGTAGCGCGCCGATTCTGTCTCTACCAGAGGGTACGGAGGACTTTGAGGTTCATTGTGATGCATCGATTCAGGGTCTTGGTTGCGTGTTGATGCAACGCAACAAGGTGATAGCCTATGCTTCTCGACAACTGAAGGTACACGAGAAGAACTACACGACTCACGACTTGGAGTTAGGGGCAGTGGTCTTTGCACTGAAGATTTGGAGGCATTATCTGTACGGTACGAAATGCACCATCTATACTGATCACAAGAGCCTTCAGCACATCTTCGACCAGAAGGAATTGAATATGCGTCAGCGTCGTTGGGTAGAGTTGTTCAATGATTACGAGTGTGCCATCAAGTATCACCCGGGTAAAGCAAACGTTGTAGCAGATGCTCTTAGTCGCAAGGAACCGAAGCCGAAGCGTGTTCGTGCTCTACAGCTTACTATTCACTCTGATCTACCCACACGGATTCGTTCAGCGCAGGTCGAGGCCTTAAAGGATGAAAACATTGAAGCAGAGGGTTTGCGTGGTATGAACAAGAAGTTCGAGCAAAAGTCGGATGGCATTTACTATTTTATGGAGAGATTATGGGTTCCACTGCTTTGCGACCTTCGAGAACTGGTAATGGATGAAGCACACAAGTCAAGGTATTCTGTTCACCCGGGGTCTGATAAGATGTATCAGGATCTCAAAGGCTTGTATTGGTGGCCGAATATGAAAGCTATTATAGCCACATATGTGAGCAAGTGCTTGACTTGTGCTAGGGTCAAGGCAGAATACCAGAAGCCTTCGGGTCTACTCCAGCAGCCCGAGATACCGATGTGGAAGTGGGAGCAGATCTCCATGGATTTTGTTACAGGATTACCGAGAACACAGGCGGGGAACGACACGATATGGGTAATTGTCGATCGGCTTACGAAGTCAGCACACTTTCTACCAATTAAAGAAACAGACAAGCACTCCCAGCTCGCAGCGATATACCTTAAGGAGGTGGTTTCTAGGCACGGGGTGCCAACTTCTATCATTTCGGATCGGGATCCGCGTTTCACTTCGGAGTTGTGGCAGGCTATGCACAGGTCGTTTGGCTCGCGTCTCGATATGAGTACTGCATACCACCCTCAGACCGATGGTCAGAGTGAGCGCACTATCCAGACACTTGAAGACATGTTGAGGGCGTGTGTTATTGATTTTGGGAAGGGTTGGGAGAGACATTTGCCATTAGTAGAATTCTCCTACAACAATAGTTACCACACTAGCATCAAGGCAGCTGCGTTTGAGGCATTATACGGGAGGAAGTGTCGTTCACCTCTCTGTTGGGCTGAAGTGGGTGACAGTCAGATTTCAGGTCTCGAGTTGGTATTAGAGACATCAGAGATGATTGTGAAAATCAGGGAGCGTATGGCAGCAGCTCGTGATCATCAAAAAGCCTATGCTGACAAGCGTAGCAAGGAGGTAGAGTTCGAAGTGAATGATCGAGTAATGTTGAAAGTTTCACCGTGGAAGGGTGTTGTGCATTTTGGAAAATGTGGCAAGCTTAATCCACGCTAAGTTGGACCGTTTAGAGTTCTTGAGCGCATCGGTAAAGTGGCCTACAAACTCGAATTACCTGCTGAATTGGGTAATGTTCACGATGTCTTCCACGTTTCCCAACTGAAGAAGTGTTTTGCTGTAGACCCATTAGTTGTACCTTTCCAAGAGTTAAAGATCGACGACAAACTACAGTTTGTTGAAGAGCCCGTTGAGATTATGGATCGAGAGGTTAAAGTATGCAAGCACAGTCGTATTCCGATTGTTCGAGTCCGTTGGAACTCGCGGCGGGGACCGGAGTTCACATGGGAACGAGAAGATCAAATGAAGCTCAAGTATCCTCACCTTTTTCCTAAAGACAAACCAGAATCTAGTAAAGCTGGTGAATCTCGGGACGAGATTCCTCTTCAAGTTGGGGATGATGTAGCACCCGAGGAAAATCTGCAACAATCTTGATTTATCACTTCACTCCCTGTGCTTACCTGTCAAATTTCGGGATGAAATTTCCTTCAAGTTGGGGATGATGTGACAACCTGAACTTTCGAGGTTAGTAACGTTTCACTTTACGATCTTAACTCCTCGCTACTCAATTATATCATCGTTAGACTTAAACGTTTATTGAAAATTGTTGGGCCGCGTATATGTTGGGCCGCGTATAACACATCCTACTGTATCAGCCCAAACGTATCAACTGAGCCCAACAAGCTTCTTGGTGTGTATTGATTGTTTCGACCCAAGCTAGGTAGCCAAGGTAACTTGCCGATCGACCCATTTGTGTTGTGTGTATTACTTAGCATGGCCCACTTATGTGTTAAATAGCAAATAGGTCATCGACTTCACTCCCTGTGCTTACCTGTCAAATTTCAGGACGAAATTTCCTTCAAGTTGGGGATGATGTGACAACCTGAACTTTCGAGGTTAGTAACGTTTCACTTTACGATCTTATCTCCTCGCTACTCAATTATATCATCGTTAGACTTAAACGTTTATTGAAAATTGTTGGGCCGCGTATATGTTGGGCCGCGTATAACACATCCTACTGTATCAGCCCAAACGTATCAACTGAGCCCAACAAGCTTCTTGGTGTGTATTGATTGTTTCGACCCAAGCTAGGTAGCCAAGGTAACTTGCCGATCGACCATTTGTGTTGTGTGTATTACTTAGCATGGCCCACTTATGTGTTAAATAGCAAATAGGTCATCGGGCCACTAGTGTCGTTTAGTCTATAACTAAACATACGTATTATTATACACATGCCTCACAAATTGCATCACAACAAAACACAATCATATTCCAAACCCTAAAAACCCCTCTAGTGCGACGGCAGTGGTCAAGGACCCCCCTTCTCTCGAGACATCACTCCAGTAATCCAGAATCTTGGTTAGTAAATCCATATTTATGATTATTCTTATTTGATTGTTCTCTATGTGATTATGTTTTGCAAACGTGTTATAAGCATCCAGCCTTTTCATGAATTCTTGTGGAGTATGTTGTGGGAGTCGAATGAATGTGGATTATTACTGTTAGATTTCCGTAATATCAATAACATTGGTTAATTATGACATGAACCTGTAAGTTGAAATTCGGTGACTCAAACGTGTATTATAATGATTAGATACAAGATAAAGATATGGTTCGGTTTCTTTAGTAAAGTTCAAGGAACTGTGATATATCGATGATGATGATGATCATGTACTAAGAATAATGTGTTAATGATTGAAAATGAATTGCATGATGTGGCTGTTGTCGATGTATGTGTGTGTGTTGTAGTCTTGATCAAAATCAATCACATGCATACTACTAATGTTGTCAGAAAGAATATGAAAATTAAATGATGAGATAATATTTTGGAAGTGGTTGTCGGCCATGAGTTTGAGAATCATCAGATTGTATTTATTGTCAAGTGAATTATTCTTTCATCATGTCAATTCATGACATCAAATGTCAGCTCATGTGTGATTATAATTAGCATGTTGGCCATTGTCTTGATCCAAATGATTTCACATTCAGTTTTGGGTAAACCTAATTGGGCTGTCTGTTGCTATGATAGGGCGATGGACGGATGTGAGACGTGAATACTAGATTACGTGATTATACGATGTTAAGGGGCTATTTTTGTGGCATGATTGATTATTGTGACTCGCATGATAATACGTGAAATACATGTGTGCCACTTGTGTAATATGAGTAAGAAACTATGTGACTTGAGTCTATGTGAAACTGATTGTCCTTGATAACCATGCTAGGGCTTGATTGATCAACTTGAACAAGTAACATTACATACCGAGAAATCTAAGGTGAGTTCACTACATTCGAGCATGCGTCCCAGTGGTTGGGGACAGTCAGTGGTCTGGGTAATAACGGGTATATTGGTTAATATTCTCACCTATCATTTTTGTAAGTCCCTTATTATGTTACCTGGAGGGTAACGAGTATTAGTTGGTAGCGCTACTTAGGTTTGGCACCCTCACACCGCTCCTAGATAGGACGGATGTGAACTAATGACCCAGTCGGGGCCCAGTACTAGATAGGAGTACGTGGGAAGGGCAGTCATGTATTTCAGGAGCCGTCTTGTTCGGAATTGAGATATTAACAATATTACGTGCATTGGTTATTGAACTGTTTTACATACAACTAGTAACAAACGTTTTCTAAAACTGTGAACTCGCCAGCTTTGTCTGATACACATGTTACATGCTCGCATGTCGTTAGGTGATTGATACAGGAGCTTGCTGGCTGGAGAGCGAGAGTGGTCATGGTTACTCGGATGGGATTATTCATCAAACATTTATTTCTTATGATTGAACGAAAAGTATTTACATTATGTTACGTTAACGTTTCCGCTGAACTTATGGTTTTGAATAACTTGTGATTGGGATTTCAGTATTATTAAACAATGGAACTTCATTTTAAACTTGGGATTCAATGTAATTGGTGGCTCATTGCTAGTCGTGACACGCCTAACAGGGACACTCCCTAGGTGGTAATTTGAGGGTGTGATAGTCTATGAGAAGTGAAGTGACCCTATGGTTCCTCTTATAATCCACCAACTCTAATTATCCACAAGGTATTATGTCTCCATGATATTATGCATGGATTAATAAAATATTCAAAAACTTATGGTGGTGGTTTCCTAGGGGAAACCGATCGGGTATGGGGGTGGGGTAATATGGTTTGATTTGAACTAATAGGTTAGTGATATTTAGTTTAGTTAGGAATTAAATTAGAGTATTATGTGTGTTGTAATATATAATGGGTGTTAGGGTATTCGGGGACCCTAACTGGCTCAGAAAGGAAAAACAATGTCATTGACAATATTTTTGTGTTCCGGGTAAAGTCCGGTTGTACGGTTGGATATCAATTCGTTAATGTGCTAAATAAGCATTTAAAGTGTCGTTAATATTATTTTTAGTGACACAATTTATTCCCGACACTTAGGGAAACATTCTGACTGAAAAATTATATTTTCTGCATAATATTCGCGTGCTAAAAGCTGAATTATACAAAATTCTGCACTTAAAGTGCGTTTCGGGTGCTTTTTAGTGCTTATTTTTGCTTTCGTATAGTATATATATTAAACCCTTGTATGCACTCTTGGGTTTTAATGTATTCTTGTCGTTGGACCTACACCTAGGCCTCAATTCTAATGTCTGACTGCTTTCTGCAGTTCTGTTGACACATTGTGTCCTACCGGTGAGTTTACTAATATTTCTGACGCAACGCTCTCGTTTATGCATAAAGCAATATTTTGTAGTATACAGCGTGCATGAATTCACTTGTTTAGTATGTGTTCAGACATTTCTGACAATTAAGCACATAATTGCAGTCATTAAATAATAATTAAAGTGTACGGAAATTACCGGTTTGGTGCCAGTTGTCACAGTCTCCCCCCGTTAAAAGAATCTCGTCCCGAAATTCAGGCTGAACTAACTCTCGCTGGAGTCTTCTTGAATAGGTGGGGATACTTTTCCTTGAACTGGTCTTCACGTTCCCATGTGTACTCGGGTCCGTGCTTAGAGCTCCAACGTACTTTGACAAGTTTTACGCTGCTCCTCCTGGTCTTGTTGACTTTCCAGTCGGTAACCTCAACGGGTTGTTCTGTAAATCGGAGGGCGTCATCAATATGCACTTCATCCATCGGGATGATCACGTTTTCTTGTGTTGGACTCTTCTTCAGTTTGGATACATGAAACGTATTATGTACCCCATTAAGTTC
The DNA here is from genome assembly GCA_030545235.1 of Helianthus tuberosus. NCBI lineage: Eukaryota > Viridiplantae > Streptophyta > Magnoliopsida > Asterales > Asteraceae > Helianthus > Helianthus tuberosus. The sequence goes on from JARYGA010032129.1 coordinate 8,883, forward strand.
TTCCGGTAAATCCAATTTGTATGCCACGGTACCAATTCTTTTCAATATTCTGAATGGTCCGATGTATCATTGATTCAGCTTTCCACGCTTTCCAAATCTGACTACGCCCTTCCAAGGTGAGACTTTTAACAACACTTTGTCTCCCACCTCGAATTCTACTGATTTTCTTTTCGGATCAGCGTAGCTCTTTTGTCGATCACGAGCCGCCTTAATGCGCTCTCGGATCTTCGCAATCTTGTCGGTTGTCTCTTGCACAAGTTCAGGACCAACCATACGTTTATCTCCAGCGTCTGCCCAACATAAGGGCGATCGGCATTTGCGGCCATACAGAGCTTCGAACGACGCGGCTTTTATGCTTGTATGATAACTGTTATTGTAGGAAAACTCAACTAGAGGTAGATGAGTATCCCAGCTACCGCCCAGATCCATGACACATGCGCGAAGCATATCTTCTAACGTTTGTATAGTCCGTTCGCTCTGGCCGTCTGTTTGTGGATGGAATGCCGTGCTTAGATCTAACTGAGATCCAAAGGCTTCCTGAAATGATTGCCAGATTCTTGAGACAAAGCGTCCATCTCTGTCTGAAATGATTGAGATTGGCACTCCATGACGTGCCACAATTTCCCTTAAGTATATCTCAGCAAGCTTTCCAGTGCTGTCTTTTTCACGAATCGGTAGGAAGTGCGTAGACTTTGTTAACCGATCAACTATTACCCATATCATATCGTGCCCTCTCGGGGTCCTGGGTAATTTCGTTATGAAGTCCATCGAGATTTGTTCCCACTTCCACACGAGAATCTCTGGTTGTTGTAGTAGGCCGGACGGTTTCTGATATTCGGCCTTAACCTTAGCACAGGTTAGGCATTTTCCAACATAGACAGCAACGTCGCTCTTGAGTCTCGGCCACCAATAATATTCTTTCAAGTCTTGATACATTTTGTCCGATCCTGGATGGATCGAATATCTCGATTTATGCGCTTCATCAAGGATGACTTCTCGTATGCCACCATAGAGTGGAACCCAAATACGCTTCTTGAAGTATAAGGCTCCCTCTTCGTTTGGCACCATGTATTTCAGCATACCCCGTAGGTATTCAGCTTGACGGTTCTCTCCTTTAAGAGCTTCTTGTTGTGCATCACGAATGCGTGCAGTGAGGTTCGTTCGAATGGTCATTTCTAACGCTCGAACCCTTAGGGTCTTAACCCTTTCTTTTCGGCTCAATGCGTCCGCTACAACGTTCGCCTTTCCAGGATGGTACTTGATCTCACAGTCGTAATCATTCAGCAGCTCGACCCATCGCCGCTGGAGCATATTCAATTCCTTCTGATCAAATATGTGTTGTAAGGTTTTGTGATCTGTGAAAATTGTACATCGAGTACCATATAAATAGTGTCGCCAGATCTTCAAGGCGAATACCACCGCACCTAGTTCCAAGTCGTGAGTGGTATAGTTTCTTTCATGAACCTTCAATTGTCTCGAAGCGTAAGTGATGACTTTTTGGCATTGCATGAGCACGCAACCCAGGCCTTGTCGTGAAGCATCGCAATATACCATGAAGTCTTCAGTGCCTTCGGGTAATGATAGTATCTGTGCATCGCATAGCTTGTTTTTAAGTAACTGGAAGGCTTCTTCTTGTTTGTGACCCCAGTCGTATTTCTTGTCTTTCTATGTTAGGGTCGTTAGCGGTTGAGCTATCTTTGAGAAGTTCTCGATGAATTGCCGATAATAGCCCGCTAAGCCCAAAAATTGTCGAACTTCAGTTGGGGTCTTGGGAGCTTCCCAGTTCTTTATTGCTTCTATCTTGGACGGGTCTACATGAATGCCCTTCTCATTCACAACGTGACCAAGAAATTGTACTTCGCGAATCCAGAATTCGCATTTCGAGAACTTTGCATAAAGCTTCTCTTTCTTCAGTAGTTCCAAGATGGTTCTGAGATGTTTCTCGTGCTCTTCTTTCGTTCGTGAATAAATCAAGATATCATAGATAAATACAATCACGAATTTATCGAGATAGGGTTTGCATATGCGGTTCATCAGATCCATAAAGACCGCTGGTGCATTTGTCAGCCCGAATGGCATCACAAGAAATTCGTAGTGCCCATAGCGTGTTCTGAATGCAGTCTTTGGTACACTTTCCTCTTGGATTCTCAGCTGGTGGTGTCCAGATCGAAGGTCGATCTTGGAATAGTAGCTTGATCCTTGCAATTGTTCAAATAAGTCGTCAATCCTCGGTAGCGGGTACCGATTCTTGATAGTGAGCTCGTTCAGTTCCCTGTAATCGATACACATCCGCAGTGATCCATCCTTCTTCTTCACGAATAATACTGGAGCTCCCCAGGGTGAGAAGCTTGGCCTTATGAATCCTTTATCCAACAACTCCTGGAGTTGTGTAGATAATTCCTGCATTTCGGATGGTGCAAGCCGATAGGGAGCCTTGGCTACAGGAGCGGCTCCTGGAACCAAGTCTATACGGAATTCGACTTGTCGTTGTGGAGGTAGTCCTGGCAGATCTTCGGGAAAAACATCAGGGAATTCCTTCACCACAGGAATGTCTTCGAGTTTCGGCTCCTCAGCCTTCTTGTCTATAACGTGTGCTAGGAAAGCGTCACATCCTTTCCTTAAGCACTTCTGTGCCTTCATGCAACTGATGATTCGAAGAGGTGCGTCTCGTTTTTCTCCATGCACAATGAGAGTTTCACCATTCGCTAAAGGGATGCGAATGATTTTCTCATGACAAATAACTTCAGCTTTGTTCTTGGACAACCAGTCCATCCCGACTACTACATCGAAGCTACCCAATTGAATAGGTAGGAGGTCGATGCTAAATCTTCGTTCACCAAGTTCTAGTGTGCAGCCTCTAACAACTTCGCCTGATTCAACAAGTTTACCATTGGCTAGTTCTATGGAATAAGGAATTTCTAATCTACTAGATTCTATTCCGAGTATGCGTTTAAATTCCACAGACATGAAGCTATAATCGGCGCCAGTGTCAAATAATATGGATGCAAAGTGATTGTTAATGAGAAACATACCGGTGACCACGTTAGGGTCCTCGCGTGCGTTCTTTGCTCCAATCACAAATGCTCTAGCCTGAGCATTGTTTCCCTCTGGGCAGTCCTTCATGAAATGATCATTGCTTCCACATCTGAAGCATCCTTGGTTCCGCCCTTTCCCGTTACCATTCTTGTTACCAGCACCATTTCCATTTTGATTTTTTCCTTTTCCCCAACAGTCTTCTGTTTGATGACCCAATTTACCACATTTTTCGCACCTTGGAATGCGACAAGCTCCTTCATGATGAAACTTATATTTTTGACATCTAGGCATGGAGCCTTGGTATGCTTTGGTTGCATGGGTTTTCGCCTCCTGAGACGGGTTAACGTCGCGCTTCTTGCTGAAACCCTTGTTGTTACGAGTTGTTTGGTTCAAACTTGTATGCTTTCTCTTTTTGTCGTCGGACGACTCAGCATGTGTCTCGGTCTTCTCTGTTGGGTTCAGTGATAACTTCTTCATACGAACACAATCTTCAGTCAGGCTGACAGCCAGAGTTACAGCCTCAGTGATTGTTTGTGGTTTGGCCGACGTCACCATGCCACGAAACTCTGGGGCCAGTCCCCAAATGTAGCGTTCAACGCGCTTGAATTCGGGAGTCACCATGTAGGGTAGCACTCTTGACAGATCGTGGAACCTTCGAGTATAACCATTGATGTTAGCACCTTCCATGGTCAAGTGCCAGAACTCCGTTTCCAGCCTTTGGAGTTCAGCGCGAGAGCAATACTTCTCTCTCATTCTTTCCTTCAGTTCCTCCCAAGTTAGGCCATAAGCGGTATCATCACCCAAAGTTTGGGCTTGCAGGTTCCACCAAGTCAGAGCTTCATCGACAAACAACCCAGTAGCAAAAGTGACTTGCTGATCCGCGGTACACTTGCTCATGCAGATAGTAGCTTCAGTCTTCTCAGTCCAGCGTACGAATGCTACTGCACCTCCTGTGCCGTCATAGTTCATCGGCTTGCAGTCGAGGAACTGCTTGAAAGTGCAGCCTGGAATTGATTCAACCAATTCACATGTGAGCAATCGAAGAAATAATGAAACAAGGACCGTTCATAAATTTCTCCATGCTTAGTACATTGTCTTAAGGTTACCTTGAGCTGCGTTGCCTCCAGATGAATCTCCGTTCCCATTACGTCTAGCGTTGCTTGGGCCACCACTGTCTTGAGTTCAGTTTGCCTCGTATTGGGCAATAGCAGCGGAGATCCTTTCTTCCAGTAGAGCATTCAGCTCTTCAGCCGTTCTTGGCAGTGGGGGAGGAGGAGGTTGATCATCATTGCGAGCATTCACAGCTTTCCTGGGTGCCATGTTCTGACAGAACATAACACAGCAGGGTTAGACATTTGTTTGATATCGTCATACTAGACAACAGTAGTGTATACATTCACAGGTATATACCACATAAGTGACATCAAACAATTATTACTCTAGCAGAGTACTTAGGCTTGCACTGAGGGAATCTATACGTGACAAGACTGGCTGTGGTTCATGTGCACTAAATTCCATAATTATGTATGCATCCATAATTACATAACTCCTTGCACAGTCCGCACAGTTCGTTTCATCCTTGTATCTCTTCCTTCAGATGGGCCATCGCTTTCAGGTAAAGTCACGTATACTTGTGACATTCTACTTCTAGTATATGCTAATTATCACACATAGTTGCAATTAGCTCTCAATCACGTACGAGTGCTACTCTCGTGCACCCTAAGTCTCGTAGTGTCTTTTCTAGACTCATGTAAACCGTTTCAGGTAGTGGATGTCGCGGGACGTTTATGCAATGAAAACTCTTTGAAAATTGTTTTCGTGAAAGGATCCTAGAGATTGTAGACTAGACTCGAGAAGGAATCCTGGTTCACTACAATCGTAGCTCTGATACCAATCTGTCACACCCCTTTCTGCGGCGGAAGCACGAGGTGTGATCATGAAAGGTTCTCATTGCATACGAAAGGTAAACATGCTACATGCTCGTAAAAATAACTTCAAATACCATAATTTGAAAACATAAGTTTAGCGTTTACATCACTAAGTCGCATAAAACATTGTCTTAAAAGTCTACAACTTTATTTAAAGATAAACATAAGCGACATCCAAGAGCATAAGCAAGACCGCGCGCACATCCATCCTAGTTACCTGAAATACATGTGAGTTTTGGAAAAACGTCAACATAATGTTGGTGTGAATTCATGCAGCTTTTGTAGTTCACGTTTGTATACTTCGTATGAAAACATAGTTTGTGTATAAATCAAGTTTTCATATATAAATCAAGTATTCATGTGTACACCACGTACTCATGTATTATTCAAGTTTCTCTTGAGTACCCCACGTACTTCAAGTATTAATCAAGTTTTAGTATGGTATGAATTAAATGTAAATAAAGTATTCCTGTAAGTATCAGGACTGTTAATGGGTTGCAAAGCCATTAACATGTGACACGACATAGGAAGTCACCAAACCTTAGGCATTTAATTGGTGTATTCTGAGACACAAAAGCACTACTCGATTCTCGCCCTCACCGAGAGTGTGGCTGCCCGGCACCCGTTAGATCTAACCTTTTGTTCTGCGGTCTAGGTATATTGTTGATTAATGGTGCTTCTGTACCCTATTCGTGACACGATTTCTTGCATCATTTCTCATAATGCCTCATACTTGGTTCTCGTTCTCACCAAGTGCGCTTCTCATATTCTTATATTTCGTCACACTTGGTTCTCGTTCTCACCAAGTGTACTTCTTGTATTCTTATATTTCGTCACACTTGGTTCTCGTTCTCACCAAGTGTACTTCTTGTATTCTTATATTTCGTCACACTTGGTTCTCGTTCTCACCAAGTGTACTTCTTGTATTCTTATATTTCGTCACACTTGGTTCTCGTTCTCACCAAGTGTGCTTCTTGTATTTATATCATACCAATTATAAATATTGTACATTTGTACATGTATTTCACCCCCGAAGTTATAAAAACTGAAAACAGTTAAAGAGAAAAGGGGGAGCATGAACTCACAACTTTGCATTCCTGTGCGTCGTAAACTTCACCGGATTTGCTTAATTAACGTCGTAACCTATACGTGTTTTCTTAACGTTAGTCACTAGACTTGCGTCGCATAAGTACAGTCACTCTCTATTGTGTATATTTTCTTGTGTTAAAAATATTTTATATTTTTAACTAAATGTCTTACTTATATTATTTTCTCAAAAATAAATATAAGCTTTTTGGTATTTTGCACTTTGCACCCGAATTATGTATCTTGTATGTTGTATGTGTATTTTTGTATTTTTACTCGTTACGAGTATCTCCAAGTCATATTATTTTTACTCTAAAAATAATATATACCTAATTCACAAAATAATCACATAATCATACAAGCGATAAATATATATTCTAAATATATATTTAACAAGTTTTATTTATGAAAATCCACCTCCGGTATTTGGAAATTTTGTAATAAAAATCATGGCGAAGTTTGTTTGGAAAACAAGTCAAAACATTTTCATAACACTTGTCACCAAAAATATTCTAAGTGTTATTTTCTCGAAAATTTTCGCCAGAGTTTCCTCTGTAACTGGAGGTGGCCACGCTTACTAACGTATCATTTTCTTTTAAAAATTCAACCAATCAATTCCCAATCATCATCAAACTAGTCCAACATAAACATATATCGCAATCATATGAACTTGCAAGTTGTGTAAAAATGTGTAGTAACTCTTCAACACATTTAGTAGGTTTTTCCATCTCTAAAAATAAAGTCGGTTTCTTGGAAATCTTATTTTTAAAGAACATGAAGTTTTACAACTTCTAGTCGGTTTTTACGAAAATTATTTCTTTGTTAAAACTTTTGTTACACAAGTGTCCACACACTTGTTTGTTCACAATAACGCCTCTAGTTCATGAAAGATCCGACTTAAAATAAGACTTGTATATATTTTACTTGGTCCTTTGAAAATACCACTTGTAGATCTTTAGATCTACTAGTTTAGAACTCCATTCCATAAGAAAAATCGTTTTTACACAAGTTCATGTTAATATGTAGTAGTGTTCGTCATCTAATCATTTTCACACTTAAACATACACTAGTTCATGTTCCATGAACATGACTTAGCCGGGTTAGATGACGATCAGAACTACTACTAGCATTAAACAACATAAAATAATCATAACAAAACAAGATCCAAGAGTTTTACACTAATATTTACTCATTAACCACTTTGTTCATCATTTTTAGTAGACTTTAAACTTTGATCTTATATGTTTATGATTTTTATCCGACAAATCTCTTATTAACCACTTTAGACAAGATCAATAGGGTGTTTAGAGTCACTTACTACTAGCTCGTGGCTAGGGAAGAAACTAGACGAAAAACGGGTGGTTAATAGCGTTGTGGTGAGGTCCTTGGCAATCCGTAAGCACCGAGCCTCCTTATACGTGATCCTTCTCCTTTGAATGTATGTAAAACAACAAGATTGAAACTTTGAAGATGGTTGGGTGTGTGGCTTGGCTCTCGGCCGAAAGTATCAAGAGAGGGAGAGAGATGAGAAATTTTGGTTGGGTGGTCTATGAGAAGTGAAGTGACCCTATGGTTCCTCTTATAATCCACCAACTCTAATTATCCACAAGGTATTATGTCTCCATGATATTATGCATGGATTAATAAAATATTCAAAAACTTATGGTGGTGGTTTCCTAGGGGAAACCGATCGGGTATGAGGGTGGGGTAATATGGTTTGATTTGAACTAATAGGTTAGTGATATTTAGTTTAGTTAGGAATTAAATTAGAGTATTATGTGTGTTGTAATATATAACGGGTGTTAGGTTATTCGGGGACCCTAACTGGCTCAGAAAGGAAAAACAATGTCATTGACAATATTTTTGTGTTCCGGGTAAAGTCCGGTTGTACGGTTGGATATCAATCCGTTAATGTGCTAAATAAGCATTTAAAGTGTCGTTAATATTATTTTTAATGACACAATTTATTCCCGACACTTAGGGAAACATTCTGACTGAAAAATTATATTTTCTGCATAATATTCGCGTGCTAAAAGCTGAATTATTGCTGAATTATACAAAATTCTGCACTTAAAGTGCGTTTCGGGTGCTTTTTAGTGCTTATTTTTGCTTTCGTATAGTATATATATTAAACCCTTGTATGCACTCTTGGGTTTTAATGTATTCTTGTCGTTGGACCTACACCTAGGCCTCAATTCTAATGTCTGACTGCTTTCTGTAGTTCTGTTGACACATTGTGTCCTACCGGTGAGTTTACTAATATTTTTGACGCAACGCTCTCGTTTATGCATAAAGCAATATTTTGTAGTATACAGCGTGCATGAATTCACTTGTTTAGTATGTGTTCAGACATTTCTGACAATTAAGCACATAATTGCAGTCATTAAATAATAATTAAAGTGTACGAAAATTACCGGTTTGGTGCCAGTTGTCACATAAAACCTTCTGCAACAAATTCATCATCTTGATCAATGATACCAAAATAAGCTTTTCTATTTGCATCTTCAATCATTTTCCTTTTGTCATCCACAATTGGCCGAGCATGTGCAGTTTGTGGTTCCTTTTGATGAGTAATCTGATGAAAAATTGATTTCTGATAATAATTGTTCTTTTCTTGATTCCCGGTAGCTTCTTGGTTTTTGCATTCTCGTTTAAAATGACCTTTTCCTATGCAACGAAAACAAGTGACTTTCGATTTGTCAAAACCAAGTGTAGAAGTAGCCATTCCTCGAAACTCATCTCTACCAGTAATTTGTCGAAACTTTTATGCCCTTCTCCAAGCACTAGCTAAGCACCACTTTACATCCATCAACTCAAGTTCCTCTGCATCAATTTAGTCATAATCTTCTTTGGTAACCATCGGATTTCCAATTTTGCCACCAATCAAGCTTTCATATAATTCCAACATAGCAACGAGTGATGCCATGTGTTGTTTTGCTATTTCCGGAGACAGATCTTGACCGTTTTGAATGTTCAAAGTTACATTGCACTACAAATTTTTTGAATTTGGTTGTTGAGGAATTGATGTTGTAAAGTTTGGATCAAAGCTTGAATACAATGAAGAATATCCACCACTTTGAGTAGTAGTGCTAACATTCAGACTAGACGATCCATCAGCAATAAAAGCAGTACTAATCTTTGGACTTGGACTGGGGGTAGATTCAAACTTGTTTCCTCGATAATACAGACTGACATCCTGTTTAGCATTTGGATTTGTCATGATGTCCGTCTTTTGGATATCCAACTCGTGCTCCTCAATTTTCTGAATAAACTGAGACAGATTCATATTCTCAGACTTCCTCATATGTTTCACAATCATCAAATAAGTTCCCCACTTTTGCTGCGGTAATGCATCAGCAAGTTTATCAACCCATTCCTCATCTTCTTTCTTTATATCCAATCTCCCCATTTCTAAAACAAGATGACAATATCTGTCAATGGTCTGTTTTATTGATTCATGATCAAAAGCTACAAACATATCAGAAGATTTCTTCAATAACGCCTTTCTGTTTTTAATCATATCTGCACTTCCTTTGAACTTTTGAATCAAAGCTTCCCAAATTGATCTAGCTGTACCATTATGTTGGAGCAAAACAAAGATATCTTCTTTTATCGCTTGTTGAAGAATACTGATCATCATTTTCTCACTAGTATACTTCAATTTATCAGCTTCCGTAAAATCACAAAATCCCTTTTCAAGACCACGTTCGTTTTTCGGTTACTCATAATCTTTCTCCAACGCACACCATGCATCAAACTTCTAGGCTTGCACCCAGTTCTCAAATCGATTCTGCCATCCTTTAAAGTCTTCAATGTACATAAGCTTTGGCAGTTTTTGATGAGTTCCTGTCTCATTTTCACTGTACAGTGTTTCAGCAGCAGTAACTGGAGCGACTGGCGTAGCAAACGCATTGTAGAATTCCCCTTCCATACTTCAATAATCAGGAGATACTTCAGGAAACACCTGAATGAAAACAAAAAACAAATGATCAGTTTAAACGAATTGAAAATGTGAATGTCAGTGACGGTTGAATCAATCTAGGACTCGTGTAGAAGATTTGCGGACTAGTTTCAATGTTGATGAAGTGAGATCGTTGAATGAATGGCCCTGTTAAAGAACTGATGTGAATTGAATTTGATGTGGACTGACCCAAACCTTGGGCCGAAGATATATTGAGTTTTAGTATTGATTGGGCCGACAACACTCAAACTGATATCATCAAACTTGACTTTAGTGGACCGGCAATTAACATGCACTTTTTCAATTGGACTGAGACACTTTAAGCAACCCAACTGTGAATGGGCCGATAACTTTGGATAATAAACTCAATCACATGGGCCGAAGTTTTTTTTAAAGCAATAAATGGATACAGAATTCACGTGGCCGACACTTTCAAGTAACCTTTCAATTTGATACCACTTGTAGGATCGAATCGCGACCTGAATGAGTCATTCGGAAGAGTTTTTAGACTATATGAAAGGAGGAAACAGACGTATAGACTCGAAACACCTTGATTCACACTTTAACCTTCTTGTATATTGAAATAATAGCGTTTACAGTCACAAGGAATACTGGCAGCACCTCGGTATCGTTTCTGAAATTCTTATCCCAAATGAGAATGACAACTAGCCTATTTATAGCCCTCTTAGTTCGCTTGAAACATAACAGGACTAATTCAAGCGAACCTACCTCATGATTTTCAAGCGAATCTACAATTCTGTTTCAAGCGAAATGTCTTAATTTTGTGTATAGTTGTAATGATGATGTCACTATTATGATGTCATCATTGAATATGATGACATCATGCTTGATCAGATCCGCAACGCAACCCAGATTCGATATAAGACGAAGTCGACAGATGTATGCACCAACAACGGTCACTCGATCGGATGGCAATCTGTACATATTGAACATGTTGAAAATTGTTCAAGTACCAAGGTCCTAAACGTCACATGATCTGACGGTCGCTTAATCGGATGGCAATCCGATCGGGTGGCAATCCGTTCAACGATCAGATCCTTGACAAGGTTGAATAAAAGTTTAAATGATGATACCAAGTGCAACCCGATCGGATGGCCGGTCGATCGGATGGCAATCCGATCGGACGACAATCCGTTCCGACTGTCTGATCGTCCTAACACTTGTTTCTGTTTGAAGTTTTGAATTTTGAACGAGACGTTTTGATATCTTGTTTGAACAACAGAACCCTTATGTCGGCCGAAGTGACCTGACCGAACAGGAATCACCCTAGTCCGATTGGTTCATGGTTCGAGTCGGTAGTTCATGTTCAAACCCGAAATCAATGTCTCTCAGATAGAATTTAGATCTGGAACTAATACATCACTAGGAATGAGTGGAAGATCAGAACAAGCTCCGATTCTATCGGTTTTGAGTGCATTGAGTGTAAAAGAGTTGAAAGAAAGTTAGAAAACCATCTTTCGATCCTTTTCACCATGAATATGTTCAGATCTATGCAAGATCTTTGTTTATTCATGTGGAAATCGTCCAGATCTAAGTTGTTCGTGGTGGATTGAAGCCAAAACATGAAGTTTATAAGAAAACCATGATGACATCATCATAGAACACCTTAAATCCTCAAATTTCATGGTTAAAAGTTAAGATTCAAAAGATAGAAAGGTGTAGGAGTGCGTGTAGATCAAGAAAGTACGAGATTTAGGTTGAAAACTTACAAGAATCAGGAGAAATCGAGAGAAATGAAATCTGGAGCGAGTTGGGTCGAGTGAGAGCTGTCACATCAAGTGATGTAACATATGAGGGGTATTTATAGGGTTTCTTAAAAAGGAAAGTGGGGAGATAGGCTGGTCGATCGGGTGGCAGTCCGATCGGGTGGCAACCTGATCGGGTGACAACTCGGTCGGATGGCAACCTGATCGGATAGCAATCCGATCGGCTGGCCACTCGGTCGGTTGGCCACTCGATCCTTGAGTTTGGCACGATGAGTTTTGTCGTTTTGATTCATGTGTTAAGCTTTGCGATGCGATTCGAGCGAGCGATGCGATATTGCTTCCTATTAAATTACTTATAATCCCAACTACTATATCTAACATACAATCACTATAATCAACTTGCGTTTAGCGTTTCAATTCGATTGCGATGCGATAGATTGTGATTTCGATTGCGATTAACACCTCAACATAACATAACATGCATATGTAACACATAATATCACACACACGTAAAACAATATCCAGAACACATAATTCGAGTTGCGATAGCGATAGCGATTAGCGAATAATCGATTAAACCTCGATTATTAACAAGTTTCCACATAATACAACTAACGCGATAACATAAATAGATTATCTACAAGTCAAAGAAGTCTCAACAGAAGTTGACCATGGAGTGACAGATCACAATTAGCAATCTTTTCTTCCGTTGACTTCAATCTTGACTTTGACTTTGACTTCCGAAACACGGGGTGTTACAGCCTCCCCTACTTAAGGGAATTTCATCCCGAAATTAGGCCGAAGCCGTAACAAACAACTGCGGGTACTTCGCCTTCATATCGCTTTCGAGTTCCCAAGTGAACTCTGCGCCTTGTTTGCCTTCCCATCGGAGCTTCACAGTGGGGATGCGTGAGCGTCGGAGCTGCTTGGTTTGGCGGTCCATGATCTCGACAGGCTTTTCCACAAAGTTTAGTGTTTCGTTTACTTGGAGATCCTCAAGGGGTACGTGTAAATCATGCTCAGCCAGGCACTTTCTGCGTTTCGAAACGTGGAAAGTCGGGTGAACGTTGTTAAGTTCCTCCGGTAGTTCGAGTCTGTAGGACACTTTTCTGATCCTTTCCAGAATCTTAAAGGGTCCAACATATCGAGGCGCGAGCTTTCCTTTCTTGTCGAATCTGACCACACCCTTCCATGGTGATACCTTTTGGAGTACATGGTCGCCAACGTCAAATTCAAGAGGCATGCGTCGTCTATCGGCGTAACTTTTCTGATGACTCCGAGCTTTTAGTAAATTGTCTCGAATCTGGAGGATTTTGTCAGTCGTTTCTTGCAGTTGCTCAGGACCGGTTAATGGCGAGTGCCCGATCTCGTGCCATACAATGGGCGATCGACATCTTCTTCCATACAATGCCTCAAATGGTGCAATTTGAATGCTGGAATGATAACTGTTATTGTACGAGAATTCTACTAAAGGTAAGTACGCATCCCAATTACCACCAAAATCTATGATACACGAATGGAGCATGTCTTCAAGGGTACGAATCGTTCTTTCAGTCTGACCGTCGGTTTGGGGATGGAATGCGGTACTTAGATTAAGCGCAGTACCAAGAGCAGATTGAAATGTTTCCCAAAGACGCGAGGTAAACCGAGCATCGCGGTCAGAAATGATGTCGCGAGGCATCCCATGTCGACAAATGATCTCTTTGGTGTAGATTCGGGCTAATTTTTCTACCTTGTAGTCTTCCCGTATCGGAAGAAAGTGAGCAGATTTAGTCAAACGGTCAATGACAACCCAGATGCTGTCGTGACCTGATGGCGTGCGCGGAAGTTTCATTATGAAGTCCATAGCTATACTCTCCCACTTCCACACAGGGATCTCGGGTTGAACGAGTAAGCCAGAGGGTCTTTGGTGCTCAGCCTTGACCTTCGAGCAAGTCAGGCACTTCGAAACATAGAGGGGGATATCTCTCTTCATGCCCGACCACCAGTACTTGTAGCGCAGGTCCTGGTACATCTTGTCAGCACCGGGATGAATAGAATATCGGGATTTGTGGGCTTCGTCCATCAAAATCTGTTGTAAATTGGTCCATTTCGGGATCCAAATTCGGTCCAGGTAGTGGAATATCCCATTCGACTTATTCTCTAGCTGGGCTCCATCGTTGAGAATCCTTTCCTTCTTCAAAGTGCGTTCATTAAAGCAGGCATGTTGAGCTTCGCGGATGAGGGTTTCGAGATCATATTGGGCTTGAGCATTACGGGCACTGTGCAAATAGCTCCGTCTGCTGAGAGCATCGGCAACAACATTTGCTTTGCCAGGATGATAACGAATCTCGCAGTCATAATCGTTGAGAAGTTCTACCCACCGGCGTTGGCGCATATTTAGCTCCTTCTAGACAAAGATATGTTGTAGGCTCCTATGATCGGTGAAGATCGTACACTTTGTACCATAAAGTTAGTGTAGCCAAATCTTTAACGCAAAAACAGTTGCGCCTAGCTCGAGGTCGTGGGTTGTATAGTTCTTCTCATGGATCTTGAGCTGATGAGATGCATAAGAAATAACCTTGTCTCGTTGCATGAGAACACAACCGAGGCCACGGTTCGTGGCATCACAATAGACGATAAAGTCGTCGTTTCTGTCGGGTAGAGTGAGAACAGGAGCATTGCAAAACATGTACTTGAGGGTCTGAAAGGCAGTCTCTTGTCCGGTTCCCCAAACAAAAGGCTTGTCCTTGTGCGTGAGAGAGGTGAGCGGCACAGCGATTTAAGAGAATCCTTCGATAAAACGGCGGTAATATCCCGCTAATCCGAGAAAAGAACGGACTTCAGATGGATTTTTGGGTGTAACCCAACTCTTAACGGCTTCGA
>JARYGA010032130.1:0-67574 GCA_030545235.1 Helianthus tuberosus
GGCTGACAGGACAACTGTGAAGAATGCTACTGGGCAAACCCCATTTTCCTTAGTATTTGGAGCAGAGCCAGTAATCCCGACAGAGATGGTGATACCGACAGCAAGATCCGACCTCTGGGATCCTGAGAAGAATCCTGAAGCCCTATGTCAAGAATTGGATACTATTGATGAGACAAGGGATGAGGCAAAGTTGAGAATGGCAGCATATCAACAGAGGATATCCAGAGCATATAACAAGAATCTAAGGACTAGAAAGTTTCAAGTTGGAGATTGGGTACTAAGGAAGGCTTTTCAGAATACTATTAATCCTGCTGATGGAAAGTTAGCTCCAAAGTTGGAAGGACCTTATGAGATTGAATCGGAATCCGGAAAAGGAGCATACCGGCTCAAGAATATGGAAGGGGATATGCTACCAAGATCCTGGAATGCTATACACCTGAAGCTCTATTTCAAGTGAGTTTAGAATTTAATTTCTAACTCAGAATGGTATGAATTCTATATCTTTTAATATATTTGAGATTATTTATTCTTTTGAAACCAATACTGACTTAAGCATCGGAGGGGTGTTAGCCAAGCTAACACCCACCTTAGTTTAACGGTGTTTTGCAGAATATGCTTAAGGATGTTACTCCAGAATATACACTCAGGATACTTCGAAAGATTAGAGGATTGGCCCCCTCTCTCACGTTTAAGGGATCCTGATCCCTTCTTAGGTTTAAAGGTATTCACCTTTCTCACGAACTGGGTTTAAACACCCCGCGTGGAGCGCAAGTTATCCAGGGATAGTTCAAGGTGGCGGGACCAGATCATGTAAAAGTGGCTGACAATTTCGTTACCGTTGGCTATACCCTGGATCCTTAAGGTATATGAGGATTGATCACCCTCTCTCCCGAAAGGGTATTTTCATACTCTCTAAGGTTTAAAGGTTTTCACCTTTCTAAGTCTTGGAGTTTATACACTCCCGCTTGTAGCGCAGGAAAATTTAGGATTTTCCCCAGGATGGTAAGGGTTTATTCCCAGTATATTAAGGGTTTATCCCCAGTGAAACTAAACTTTTTGACAAAGTTCCAAGGATATGACAAACTACAATTGTGTTTACACACGTTCTTCTGTTGGTGAAAAGTCACGAAGTTTAATCACTAAGTGAAGAGATACTCAAGTGTGTCATATATTGATGCAATATCCTGCACAGACAGGGGACATCCATGCCGGAGACATTGCAAAGGATTCAAAGGTTGAGGATAGAAATTATAGCCTAAGTGTTTCTGGTATGATTTATTATTTTTTCCAGTCTTGAAAACCTTATCTAAATGATCTAAGTTTTCTAAAAAGTCATATTCAACCAAGTTTTGTCTAACATTTTGAAGACAAAAGTATTGAACATTTCATCAGTATCCTGACCAGGATATTTGATCAGGATATTCAAAACATACCTTTCAAAATAAAAACAAAACAACAACAAATAAGGCTAAAAGGTTAGTTTATTGTTAATGGATTGTATTCTTGGTTTCATCTCAAAAAAGAGACCCATCCACCAAGAACACAATTAAGTTTTTAAAGCATATTTACATAAATAGTTGAAGGTTTCATCCTGAAAACATAGGATCCTTCCACCTTCAACTGTCAAAATATTCTACTTGCAGGAAATTAAAATTGTTCTAAGTGCAGGACGACCGGATGATTTAGACCCTACAAAATACAGGTATCATTAAAGACAAACTAACCAGGATTCAGGTTCAGTATATGTGTACGGGATACAGGATCTGGATATTTACCTTATTAGGGAAGGAGGTCATGGGCTCGATAGATTCCATGAAGCCAAGGTCACCATAAGAGAAACCTTCAGCAGCAGCAACATATGGCTCCTTTTTCACCAGGACTGGCTTGGGATAGCTGTCAAGCTTCTCAAGATCGAAGAAAACATATATCCTTACCAGACATGTTGGAATGACTAAAAAATATATCCGTTGGAATCAGGATATCCAACAGTTATATTTTTGGGGACAATTTTTATGGGTGAAATTCTGAGCCCATATCCTGACTTTGTATCTTGATTTTTTATTAGTTGTATTTGATCAGGATACCGGATCAGGATACCGGATCAGGATACCGGACCAGGATATTGGTAACATCCTGAGGCAGTATCCTGACTATTACTAACAATTTGCTTGTAAACGTTGGCTACAAGGGACTAACGTTCATGAAGACCAAGTCATCCTGAAGACCCGCTCAAATTGGTTAGGATAAGGACGTTGATGGCGGAAAAATAGCTCTTGTAATGGTCAGCATTGAAAATTGGCATGTTTTATGGGAAGTTACGAACACTGGTCAAAGATATTAATGTTGTAACGGTTATGGAAGCTTAAATCCCAGAGTTATAGTTAGTAAGCGCGTGGAAAACGAGTTGAAACAGCCTTGCAACGTTCAGAAAGGAAATAATCTCAGTATCCCGGAGTTTTAGCATAATATCCCGGATTTTTAGCATAATTAGTTAATTCTTATAACTATATAAAGGAGATGCCAGATCCATAGTTCACACACTCGAATTCACCTACTCATTCACTCTCTTTTCTAGCAGCAATCACGCACTAACACTCATCACTTACAATCATTATACCACTTAGTAGCGATCTGAGCATTATCCTGCACTGTATCCTGGTTATTCAAGCAATAAGAAGAACAAGGCAGCCGACGATTGTCAGCTCCCGAGGTTTTATGCCGGAGATCTAGATTGATCAAGGGCTTTCCTCGTACATCACGTGTCAACCTTTACATTTTTTCTCATTGTTTGATTGTAGATACAGCTCGATATCCTGAGCCGTATCCTGTTAATTGTTTTCGCAAACTAACAAACCAACATATTTTTCACAAAGTATTACTAGCACACTACCTCACAAAACTAATTTGATCACTTAATTGCTTAGGTAATTTTTGACCAAAACAGTTGACCATCCTGATGTTTGAAAGTTTGCCATATTTAGAGAAAAAGAAGATGAGCAAATGATCTTTTGAAAATGATTTATTCAATCTGCTCTGATACCAATTGTTGGTCCTAGTCTGGACTTAAAAACTTCTTTTCACGTAATATGGCAAGTGATTTCAACAAATATGAAAATTGTGTGCAGAAATAGAAATCAGACTTTCAAGAAACAAGACCTACAGAATTTTCAAGTTTTTCTTGTATGTATTGAATGCTTGGCTTAACTCATTGTCCTTTGCTTGATGAGCCTTCTATTTATAGAAGGCCTGGTTACATGAATAAACATTTTGTTAGTGCAGTTGTTTGTCGACTTCGTCTTAGTTCCAGTCTCCTATTGTGAAAGAGCCTGAAGACTGCATTTTATATCGAGTCTCAGTCTCGTTACGGTTTTGATAGAGACATGATGTCATCTTTCACAATGATGACATCATGAATATGACATCATCATTGGAACCCAATATATAAATCAGATTCAAAGTTCACGTGAAAGATGCTCACTAGAAGACAAAAGAGAATGCATGTGTGTAATATATTTGTGTTTAGTGAGCTGATTTCGCTCATAGGGCATTAGATAGGGGTTTCGCTTATGTGGTCATTGGTGATTTCGCTTTTCTGGTCATGTTCATTGGAGCGATATCTCAGACACTACATATAGTGTCACATAGGCGAAATCATTAAGCTAGTTCTTGTATTCCATGCCGAAGCTCTGCCGGTGTGAAGATCGATTGTAAACAACGTCTAATCAATACAATCAGTGAATTAAGTGAAGATCAAGCTGTTACTAAGTGTATTTCTTGTTTTCTGCACCTGAAATAGATCAAAACTTCTCTAAACGACTCATTCGGATCAGTCGAACGATCCTACAATTGGTATCAGAGCCAGTTGGAGAAGATTTGCAGATTACAGCATTAATTCATTGAGATTTCTATCTTCTACACCTTCTTTCTTCATCAGAACGAGATTTAACGGTCGGAATCCGCTCAAAATTTCACAGATTGTAGATAATTGAACATAAACAAATCCATGAAAGTTTGACACTTAAATACGGTTTAAAATGGAGCATTTTACCCTCCGATCAGGTTTCGCTTATTTGGACACTTTGGGATTTCGCTTATAGTACAATCCTATTTCGCTCTTGTGATCATCAGGGTTTCGCTCCAAAGGACCTCCCAAGTGACCTATTTCGCTCATTAGGACATCCAAGAGACATAATTTCTCTCATATGACACTTTAGATTTCGCTCATAGTGACCTATTTCGCTCATATGGACACCTTCCGCTCATAGTTACCAAAGTCTGATTCAGCTCCAAAACTTTGACGTGTGAACTGTTTGAAAGTGCATTGAGTTGTGTGATTTAATATGTTTTTGTGTCAGTGCATGTGATGTTTTCATTTAGGGTCTCGTAAATTTGAAGTTCAGATTGCTTGGTTTGATAAAACTTGTCAGTTACTGAATTGTGAAGAGTAATTGTTGTCTGTTGAATATTATCTTGAAAATATAAGTTCACGTGATTAGTCAGGCACATGTGAATCATAACAAATTGTCGGTTTAAGTGGCTATCTGCATGATGATATCGGTTTGCATGTGATGATTGTCAGATAGCATGTGACTTGGGATAGATTTTATTTTGTGTCTCAATCAAGTTTAAATCGTAATTGAAATTGACGGCTCAAGGTTCATTATCATTCTCGGCCCAATCAACATTTTCTTGTAGTGGGTCAGGTTGTTGAATTTTAATTGTTGAAGTATTAAAGTGCGGCCCAACAGAAGTGAATTGTTTGTCTAAATTTCACTCGTCCAAGTCTTCGACACGAGTTCTAGATCGATTTAAACGACACACACATTCATATATTCAATTTGTTTAAACTGATCGTTTGTTTGTTTGTTTCAGGTATTCCGCTTGAAAGACAGGTTGCTATTCCGCTTGAATCTGATTGTTAGGCTATTCTGCTTGAACTACAAGAATCATGGATATAAATTTCTTTAATATGACTAGTGAAACAGTTAATAGAATAAATGTATTAAAGAAAGAATTTGATTTGTTTTCAGGTTGTCCAGGAGAAAATACAAAGAGTATCATTGAGAGGTATAGGCATCTTGTTCGCTCAATGTCTGAGAAGGGTATTCAGAAAAATCCAAATGAATGGGTTGAGAAATTAGCCAATGCCACACCTCAACAAGAGTGGGGTACATATCTTTTGGATTTAAAAAGAACTGGAGAATACTCTAGATTGACAATTTGTCAATTCATTAAGAAACTTGAAGAACAGAGGGAGAGGAATGCTGAGAAGAAGAAAAGTCAAAGTGGAAAATCAATATTAAAGAAGAGCAAGAGTAAAGGTGTCCAAGTGGGAGAGGAACATACTGAAGAAATTTTAGTTTTGAAAGACGAGAAGAAAGCTAATAAGAAACATATTTTTGATTTGCAGGAAAATTGTGAGAGGTTGAAATCTGAAAATGACAAGCTGTTAAATGATTTGAACAGTTTGACATTAGAAAACAAGGTTTTGAAAGAGAAAGAACAAGATTTTGAAAGCAAAAAGAAATCTTCAGAAAATGAAGATTTCTGGATAAAGTTAGAGAACACGAATTTAAAAGCAAATGAAACAAAATTTCAAGAACGGTTAAAAGTTTTGGAAAATGAAAAATCTGTTCTTGAAAACATGAAGAATGAAAATGAAAAATCAATCAAGTCTCATCTTGAAAGAATATCTCAGCTTGAAAACGAAGCTGAGAATTCAAGAAACAAGATTGATGAACTTGAAAAGAAATTGAAAGGTTTTGTGACTTCATCAGATAGTTTGAATTTTCCCTGTCCAAAACCGATCAATTCTGTTCCAATAAGTGACAATGTCACAAACTTTGACAATGTCAAAGTTGAAGACTATGATGAGAAATCTGATGATGAAAATGAAAATATTGAAAAACAAAAAATTTTTTTGAAATTAAAAGAAAATTTTCAAAAAACTGTTCTACAATCAACTGAAAAAGGTGAATTCTCTAAGCAAAAACCTTTGAAGAAGAAAGCAGAATCGAAACAAAAACAAAAGGGTAAAAATTTGAAAAACGTTCAAAAAGAAAATAACAGCTCATCAGATCGATCAACCAATAAAAATAAAAAATTACAAAAAATAAAAAATGATAATTCAAAAATTGTTGGCAATAAGTGGTGCAGGTTGGACCAAATTGCTCAAAAGTCAAATCCAGCAAACATGAGGAAGGAATATCACCAAGCCAAACAATGCTATGATCTGAGCATTTGGTGTGAAAGTGGTGATTGGTATGATAACAGAGTGTGTTACCAATGCGGTTATCAAGGACACATTGCTGTTAACTGCCAGAATTGGAGCTATGAGACGAGAAGATGCTATAATTGTCAAATCAAAGGTCACATTGCCAGAGATTGCCCAAGGAGATCAAATGAAAGATTGAGGGCTAATTCTCAGAAATTGGCAAAGATTCCAATCAACGTCAAGCCCAAACAACAAAAGGTTCAAGAACCTAAAGTTCAGGAAATGAAAGTGAAGCTTTCTCAAGGGCAAAAAGACAGACTGAGAAAGAAGAGGAAGAAGGCGAGAGAGTATCTGGAGAAGATATTGTCCTCGGGTTCATCTGAGAGTTCTGATGAATCGACTCTCTCGATTGCAAAGTCAAGCAAGACGAATTCATCAGATACAAATCTGAGGACGAAATAAAAAAAGAAGAAGAAGAAAATGGTCGGCGATGAATCTGACGTGTCGAAGTCAGACAAGCCACCTTCAGGCGATGAATCTGACAGATCAAAGTCAGACAAGCCATGTGCAGGCAATGATTCTGGTACGGTAAATCCAGAAGAGCCGGTAGTTGAGGTAAAAACTGAGAATTCAGGTTTAACAATGGATGATGTAAATTTTCCACCATTGTTGAACAAGAATTCAAAATCACCCAAGGACAGTCAGGCTTGGGTGAAATTGTTCAAATGAAAAACCTGACTTGCCTGAGTTCCCAGGTTGGTAAGCGTGGAACATGAATCGGTACATTTCTTGAGAAATTTCACTCTGGTGATTTTTCGCCTTACATGTGGTAAATCAGGGACATTAAGTTGTACTTGATTTTCTACAAATGATGTTTGAGAATTAAAACTGAATTTGTAAAATTTGTCATGTGTATGAAGAAAACAATGTGATGAAGTGACCCCGAACCTACAAATGATTGGTAAACAAACTAATTTTTCCGGAAAAACCATTTTGATTAAAACAAACTTAAGTGTTTTGAAATCATAATGGGAAAATAGTTTGTTGTGAGGGGGAGTTCTGATTGTTTATGCCAAGTGGATGGAGAATTGAAGTGATTCTCATCAAGTTGTCAAGTTTGTACAGTTTGTTTCAAATTTTCCTAGAAAATCAAAATTGAAACATATTTTGATTTTAGGGGGAGAAAAATTTTAAAAAAAATTAGAAAATTTGAAAATGTCAAAAACATGGAAAAATGGAAAAATGAGTTTTGTTGTAAAAAGAGGAAATGATAGTAGATCAGTTGGAATGTCACAGCATGCTAAAGAAATGGAGAGATAAAATGTGATAAGCGGTCTTACTAAAGATGTGACGGTAGGCTCAGCTAGACTAGTAGATTTGCGATAACGATACAAACTTAAATGAAAAAGCCTAGTTCTAGTGGGAAACATGGTCAAAAGCATAGTACTTAGTTTTGTCCTTCTTGATTGTGTGCCTACTCAGTAATCGCTGATTGTCGAAAGACATAAAACTGGTTAAGTTTGTGAACTTTCACAACTTTGCTGAAAAATCACTGTGATTGTGCATTTCATTTTGCAAAGACTTAAACTTGTTTTATTTCTTTATTTTGTTTAAGCATCGGACATCCTCTGCGTATACGTGAGTATCGACCTGGATGTTGTTGCCTAAACGTTCTGCTTTATTTTCTTTGGTGTTTCGTTTAAGCTTTGGATCACCTTTGCGTATACGGAAGTATCGACCTGGTGGTTAAAGCCTAAACAACTTCAACTTATTTTTATTTTCTTATTTTGTTTAAACATTGGACTTTCTCTGCGTATACGGAAGTATCGACCTGATTGTTAATGTTTAAACATTCTGCTTTGTTTTTCGCACAAATCACAGTTGATAAAAGTTTAAAGGCATTACTTGAGTTAGTGTATTGCATGATGAGGGGATATGCTGAGATCGTGGGGTCCATAAGAATTTAGTGCTATCTAAATATATCTAACGTATCGGTAAGCATTTCGAAAGTTTTTAGATTGAGTTTAAGTGGACAACAATATCGTCAATCTACGTGAATCATTTAGAACTTAAAATGTTTAAAGCTTAACGGTGCTAGTGATTGGTCACAAAAACTGATATGATCCTCTTTTGCAAACTCACAAAAATAGTGTCTGTATATATTTCTTTACTGCATTGTATTTCTTTGTTATCAAAAACCCAAAAAGATTTTAGTGTGTTTTAGCATAATTTTTTGAAAATTCAAAATGATTTTCGACAACTGATGTTGATGAGCTGATTTTCAAAATTTCAAGTGCTAAACAAGATGAACTGGTTTGGGAGTGTGTGTATTGAATTGAAAATTTTTGATTTAAGAAAGAAATTAAGTTTAGTTAATCAGGGTCATTAATTTGAACTTGAGGTAACTATTTCCAGTAAGTTTTTCTTATTGTTTTAAGTAAAAACTTATGTTTTTGATGAGAAAATTTGTGCAGGAGATGAACTGAACTGAATTAAAGCCAGGATGTGATCTCAAGGTGATAATTAATTCCAGACGGCGATCCCAGCATGATGAAAGGGGGAGTTTGACGAGGTTAGAGCCAAAGATAAGATCCTGGTACATGCTATGAAAGAAAAGAGATCGATCAAGATTGAAGAGTCGTTATGATGAAGACTCTCACTGAAGATTCCATCAACATTCAAGGGGGAGTCTGTTAGTGCAGTTGTCTGTCGACTTCATCTTAGTTCGAGTCTCAGATTGTGAAAGAGCCTGAAGACTGCATTTTATATCGAGTCTCAGTCTCGTTACGGTTTTGATCAAGACATGATGTTATCTTTCACAATGATGACATCATGAATATGACATCATCATTGGAACTCAATATATAAATCAGAGTCAAAGTTCACGTGAAAGATGCTCACTAGAAGACAAAAGAGAATGCATGTGTGTAATATATTTGTGTTTAGTGAGCTGATTTCGCTCATAGGGCATTAGATAGGGGTTTCGCTTATGTGCTCATTGGTGATTTAGCTTTTCTGGTCATGTTTATTGGAGCGAAATCTCAGACACTATATATAGTGTCACATAGGCGAAATCATTAAGCTAGTTCTTGTATTCCATGCCGAAGCTCTGCCGGTGTGAAGATCGATTGTAAACAACGTCTAATCAATACAATCAGTGAATTAAGTGAAGATCAAGCTGTTACTAAGTCTATTTCTTGTTTTCCGCACCTGAAATAGATCAAAACTTCTCTAAACGACTCATTCGGATCAGTCGAACGATCCTACACATTTGTTTATTCATGTATATGTCCTGTAAAAAGTAGCTTCTTAACATATTCATTGAATCCATTTGTCAAGTTGCCTTTGTCATCATGAGATCCAATAATATCAAGTTGATTCGGTTATTGTGGCAAGTTCCAACTTGTTCAGACAAGTGGGGTTATATCAGAATTTCTGATAACCACATCATCAGAAATTCTGGTGAACAAATCATCAGAAAGTCTGATGATCAATTTTGCCAGAAACTGATGGTATTTCAACAGAAATATCATCAGATCCATCAGAATGGCCTTTCCTGATAATCTTCTTTAGTTCTTGATCAGCTTCTGATTCTTTAAAGTAGATGTTGTTCGTTTTAGTTGTCCTATCCGGTTTTTTTCTTGTTGTTTGATCTTCAAGACTTTTATCTTCTTCATAGATCAAGCTGAATTGGTTTTTCTTCAATACTTACAAATAAAGTTTCCTAACATTGGTGCATTGATACATAACACGAATGACATTCATTAGCTTTGGCCAAGCCGACCAGTAGTATGTTATGGTACCATAGGATGTGACAAATCCCGTTATCGGACTATCACCATGGCTATGGGGGTAAAGTGGGTAACGACAGAACCTGTTATATTAACAAACCCTTTGGTGGTTTGTTAGTCCATTAAAGATACCCTTTGGTGGTATAGACGAGTCACACAGGTTTGAATGTATTCAACTAGGACGACCAAAAGTTAGTTTTCACAATTAAAACACGGACGATTGAACGAATGGTTTTATGATACAGGTGATTGAACAATGGTTTATGACATGAACGACTGAACGATGGTTTATAACATGAACGAATTGAATGATTTGAGCGATTGGTTTTGATAACACGAACGATTGATAACACAGACGAATTGAACGATTTTAAACGATTGGTTTATGTTAATGTTATGGGTGGTTTTCTGCTCATATATCCTGAATAATATTCTGACTATGTTTCTGTTATTGTGATCAGGATATCGGATCAGGATATTGGTAACATCCTGAAACAGTATCCTGGTAATGACTAATTAATTCACGTGCAGATTGATGAAGCAAGTCTATAACGTTCAAGAGGACCTCTTCTCCTAAAGACTCGGGCTAATATATTGGAATAAGAATGTTGAAGCCGGAAGACGTGGACTACAACGTTCACAAAGGGAATATTCGTTTTATCCCGAATTTGTAGGCTAGTTTGTTAGCTTTACTTTACTATAAATAGGATTGATCGAATCAGATAAGAACACACACAATCTCTCGAACACTGTTGCTCTCTAGCTGCAATCACTCACAACACACTTACACTTGTATTCAAATCGCATTGTAACACCTAGTCGACCCGTATCATATCCTGCACTGTATCCTGATATTTGAAGTAATAAGAAGAAGAAGGCAGCTGCGATTGTCAGCTCCCGAGGTTTTGTGCCAGCGATCTAGATTGATCAAAGGCTTTCCTCGTACATCCCGTGTCACTCTTTACCTTTTTTGCTCATTGTTTGATTGTTGATACAGCTCGATATCCTGAGCCATATCCTGAAAACTATTTTTGTTAACAACTTAGTCAACATACTTTCGATACACATTCTTAGCACACTACCTCACTTAACTAATTTGATCACTTAGTTGCTTCGGTAATTTTTGACCAAAACAATTTGGCGCCCACCGTGGGGCAAGTGGTGTTATTTCTACTAAAAGCTTTTGCAAAATCATTACTTGGTTTTCTATTTTCAAAAATTTTTGTCACACTATTTTCAATGGCCTCAAGATCAAACATGAGCTCTTCCACCGTGTCTGCTACAACCTCTGCAACAATTGGCTCTGTGCTTCCACCACCTCCTCCAAGGACGCAAGCCTCTTCACAGCCTCAGGATATTATCCCCACTCGGAATGTTCAGGGATCTGCTCCTGTTCTGGCCTCTAATGACAAAATTCTAACTTTGTTTGGTAGTATACATGATCAGATGAAGCAACAGCAGGAGACCAACCAAATGCTGATAAGAGAAATACAGCTCTTGAAGTCTGGTCCGAGTAGGCCTGCTGAGGATATTGTCACTCCCCCACAGCCAAGAGCATTGAACTTCAGTTCAGCAGTGTACACCGAGGATAACAGGGGCAATATTATGCCTAGTTATTCCCAGAATCATACTCCTGAGATATCCTCTTCAGTTAGAGTGTCAACAGTGAGAAGTTCAGGATATGCCCAGAATCCTCAGACTGGTAACATGTCTAACAATAATAATACTCTTGCCACTAATGGTATTGGATCTTTGCAGGATGCAGGTATGACATCGGCATTTTCTAGGGAGCTTCAGAAATTGAAGCACATGATATCCAGTGTACCTAGGGTGGTCCCGCCAATTCCAGAAGTATCCCAAGACAGCCACATGATATCCCGGTTTGCATATCCAATTTGTGATGCTGAAATCCCAAAAAGATTTCAAACCCCCAATATGAAGCTCTACGACGGAACTACAGATCCCGAAGAGCATACTGCTCAATATAGGGAAAGGATGGAAATTAACCCTATCCCTCCGGATCTCAAGGAAGCTTGCCTCTGCAAGGGTTTTGGTTCTACCTTTACATGATCAGCCTTAAAATGGATCTTAAGCGTTCCTCCTCATTACATCGTTTGCTCATTTAGTCAATTTATTTAATAGTCAATTTTCTTGCAGTCGAAGTTTCGAAAAGCTAACCAGTGATCTCTACAGGATAACTCAAGGACCTCAGGAATCCTTGAGAGATTATGTGAATAAGTTTAGTAGGGAATCTCTAGACATCCCACACCTTGATGTTACAACAGTTGTGCAAGCATTCAAAATAGGTTTGCAAAAGGATTCCCAATTTTACCAGGATATTGTAATGAATCCCTACAGGAACCTGGATGAAGCTCGGAACAGGGCTTTAAGATATATTCGGATGGAAGATGACAAGAAGATGCAAGAAAGGATGAATTCATCTTCATCCTACGAATCAACCAACAGGAAGTCAGAATCCTCATACAACCCATACCGCTCTAAGCCATATGGCATAAATGACAGCAAGAAAGTGAATGTTGTTTAAGACGAGGATCCTAACGAGTATCCTGAGTTATCAGAATATTGTTTTTCAGTTAATATACCTGAACTGATGTATGTTATGCAGGGTTTAGGAGACAAAGCAAGGTGGCCTAGGAAGAACCAACAGAAAGCTGATTGGAAGGATAAATCCAAGTGGTGTGCCTTCCATGAGGATTTTGGACATGTTACAGAAGATTGCATTGCCCCGAGGAAAGAGATAAGCTATCTGTTGAGCAAAGGATATCTGAAGGATCTCCTGGGAAGAAAGAAGAATAAGGGTCAGGATACTGAGAAGGATCCTGAACGAGCAACATCACCTCTTGCGGATGCCAAGATAATTAACTTTATTTCAGGAGGATCCGATATCTGTGGGACCTCTTATTCTGCAGCAAAAAAGACATGCAAAGGAGGCTAAGGCAGAAAGGGAAGATAAGCCAACCAGGATGTCAACCCTCACAACTGATAAAGTGATCACGTTCGACAATGATGACAGGGATACTGTCCAGGATCCTCACCATGATGCTTTGGTAATAACTTTATATGTTGCTAATCATTTTGTGCGCAGGATACTGGTGGATAATGGCAGCTCCGTCAACATAATTCAGCTGGAAACACTGAAGAGGATGAATGTATCCCTGATGGATATTACTTCGAAATCCACTGTGCTTGTTGGGTTCAGTGGAGAAGCCAGGAATACCGTGGGAGAAATAAAGTTGCTTGTGTATGTTGAAGGGGTCAACTCAATGCAACGCTTCTGTGTCATGGACTCCTTATCCTGCTACAATATTATATTGGGTAGGCCATGGATCCATGATATGAAAGCTGTGCCATCTACCTATCACCAGTGCATCAAGATACCTGCCCCATGAAGGAGTGTTATTCTTCTTCGATGAAATCCTTGGCAAAGCCCAACGCAGCATAGCAATTAAAGATGCGAGCCCAGGATATCGTGGAGGCTTCAGAGCAGGATGTTAAGAAAATTGTCCAAGATCAGGATAATCCAGATATCTCGATGCTCGTAGGAACCAATATCCCTCAGGATATTGAAAATCAATTAACTAACTTTTTAAAATGCAGGATGTCAACATTCGCATGGAAACATGAGGATATGACAGGTATTTCCAAGGATATTATAACTCACAAGCTCGGAATTGATAGGTCTTTCAAGCCTGTCCAACAGAAATGAAGGAAGTTTGCTCCTGAACGGAACGCGATAATTCAGGAAGAGGTTGAAAGATTGTTGAAGAGCAAGATGATTAGGGAAGTTAAATTTCCCAAATGGCTAGCAAATGTAGTTGTGGTTCAAAAGAAAAATGGGAAATGGAGAGTTTGTGTAGATTACACAGACTTGAACAAAGCGTGTCCTAAAGATCCATTCCCTCTGCCACATATCGACTCAATGGTGGATGCTATTGCCGGTCATGAAATGTTAACCTTCATGGATGCATCCTTAGGATTCCAACAAATACAAATGGAACCTTCAGATGAGGAGGATACCGCTTTCATAACACCAACAGGTATTTATTGTTATACTGCTATGCCTTTTGGTTTGAAAAATGCAGGTGCAACATACCAGAGATTGGTGAACATGATGTTTAAAGACAAACTCGGGGACACCATGGAGGTATACATTGATGATATGTTGGTAAAGTCCAAGAAAGTTGAGGATCATCTCCGGGATATTCAAGGAGCATTCGATATCCTGGACCAATACAACATGAAACTAAATCCTGCCAAATGCCATTTCGGAGTGGGGGCAGGAAAGTTTCTAGGATACATGGTGACTAAAAGGGGGATCGAAGCAAGCCTGGAACATATTAAAGCTATCCTGGATATTAAGTCACCTTCAAACATGAAAAATCCCAAGTTTTCATGCGCTGCAGGCGGGAGTGTATAAACTCCAAGACTTAGAAAGGTGAAAACCTTTAAACCTTAGAGAGCATGAAAATACCCTTTCGCGAGAGAGGGTGATCAATCCTCATATACCTTAAGGATCCATGAAAGATATACAAAGATTAACAGGACGAGTAGCGGCATTAAACAGGTTTATATCAAGATCCTCGGAAAGATGTAAGGAATTTTACGATATCCTAAAGAAGAATAGGAAATTCGAATGGGGAGAGAAGCATGAAGCAGCCTTGCAGGAATTAAAGTAGTATCTTTCAACTGCACCACTATTGATGAAGCCCGAGGATGGTGAACCATTATCCCTATATCTTGCAGTATCAGGGAACGCAGTAAGTGCTGTCCTGGTAAAGGGTCACGAAGGTTAGCAGTATCCTGTCTATTATGTTAGCAAAAGTTTATTAGATGCTGAAACTAGATATTCTCATTTAGAAAAATTGATATTGGCCCTAGTTATGGCATCGACAAAGCTCAGACATTATTTTGAGACACATAGGATTCATGTTAAAACTAATTATCCTGTTAAAAATGTGCTTAGGAAACCTGAGATGTCAGGCAGAATGGCTAAGTGGTCAGTAAAATTAAGTTCCTATGATCTAGTATATGAACCTAGAAATGCTAGAAAGTCTCAGGCTCTAGCCGACTTTGTGGCTGATTTCAGTAGTGATATTCAATATGAAGTAGACCTAGAAGTACAACAGCTAGGAGAAAATTTAGAATCCTGGACATTATATACTGATGGTGCATCTAATGTAAGAGGTGTAGGTTTGGGTATACTACTAAAATCGCCACAGGGGGACATAATACCCCACGCTATTAGGTGTGAATTTCCTGCCACTAATAATGAAGCAGAATATGAAGCTTTGATTGCAGGATTAGAGTTGGCCAAGAATATGAATATTAAAAGTTTACAAGTGTTTGTCGATTCCTTGTTAATTACTAATCATTTTAATGGATCCTATGTAGTTAAAGGTGAGAATTTAATCGAGTATCTCGAAATTCTAAAAAAATTAGAGGGATATTTCGATGTTTTTACACTTGAACAGGTACCAAGAGAGGATAATGCTGAAACGGATGCCTTGGCAAATCTAGGATCATCAGTCAGGATACCAGAGGGAACTCGGATACCAATACTACATATCCTATATCCTGCGCTGGATCTTTTCAAGTCACAGGATGAGAAAGTAGCAAGTATTCAGGATCCTGATGACGAGTATCCTGAGGAGGATCCTAAGTCCTGGACGGCTCCAATCATGAGATATCTCAAGGAAGGACACATCGCAAAGGATGAGAATCCTAAGGCCTTTAGGATGAAGGTATCATGATTCACTATTATAAATGATGTTTTGTATAAGAAATCTCTTGCAGGACCATACCTGAGGTGCTTGGAGGATCCCGAAACCAAGGAAGTGCTTCAGGATATACACGAAGGGGATTGTGGTAACCATACTGGGGGCATATCGTTATTCTCAAAGGTATTAAGAACAGGATACTATTGGCCGACGATGAGGAAAGATGCTACAGAATATGCTCGAAGATGTGATGCATGTCAAAGGAATAGTAATTTACTGCATCAGCCTGCTGAACCACTATTTCCTATTGCTTCCCCTTGGCCATTCATGAAGTGGGGATGGATATAGTGGGAAAATTGCCAAAGGCTCCAGGAGGAAAAGTCTTTATGCTGGCAATGACTGATTATTTCTCTAAATGGGTTGAAGCTGAAGCATTTGTTCAAGTCAGAGACCAAGAAGTAGTATCCTTCATAAAAAGGAATATCCTGACTAGGTTTGGGGTACCAGCTGAGATAATTTGTGACAATGGCTCTCAGTTTATCAGTAAGAGGACAACCGATTTTTGTAAGAATTGGGGAATCAAAATGATCACATCTACTCCAGTACATCCTCAAGCAAACGGACAGGCAGAATCCTCGAACAAGATAATTGTCAACAATTTGAAGAAAAGGCTAGGAGCTAAGAAAGGAAGATGGGAAGAAGAATTGCCCTTTGTTTTGTGGGCTGATAGAACGACGGTAAAGAGTGCAACTGGGCAAACTCAATTTTCCTTAGTATTTGGAGCGGAGGCAGTAATCCCGACAGAAATGGTGATACCTACAGCAAGATCCAGTCTCAAGGATCTTGAGAAGAATCCTGAAGCCCTATGTCAGGAATTGGATACCGTGGATGAAACAAGGGATGCGGAAAAGTTAAGGATGGCAGCATATCAACAGAGGATATCCAGAGCATATAACAAGAATATTAGGACTAGAAGGTTTCAAGTTGGAGATTGGGTATTAAGGAAAGCTTTTCCGAATACTACCAATCCTACTGATGGGAAATTAGCTAAGAAATGGGAAGGACACTATGAGATTTAATCGGAATCTGGGAAGGGGGCATACAGACTCAAGAATATGGAAGGGGATAAGCTACCAAGATCCTGGAATGCTATACACCTAAAGCTCTATTTCAAGTGAGTTTAGAATTTAATTTCTAACTCAAGATGGTATGAATTCTATCTCTTTTAATATATTTGAGACTATTTATTCTTTTGAACCCAATACTGACTTAAGCATCGGAGGGGTGTTAGCTAGGCTAACACCCACCTTAGTTTACGGTTGTCTTGCAGAAGATGCTTCGGGATATAGCTCCAGGATATACACTCAGGATAAATCAAAAGATTAGAGGATTGGCCCCCTCTCTCACGTTTAAGGGATCTTGATCCCTTCACAGGTTTAAAGGTATTCACCTTTCTCTCGAATTGGGTTTAAACACCCCGCCTGGAGCGCAAGTTATCTAGGAATAGTTCAAGATGGTGGGACCAGTTCATGTAAAAGTGGCTGACAATTTCGTTATCATTGGCTATATCCTGGATCCTTAAGGTATATGAGGATTGATCACCCTCTCTCGCGAAAGGGTATTTTCATGCTCTCTAAGGTTTAAAGGTTTTCACCTTTCTAAGTCTTGGAGTTTATACACTCCCGCCTGCAGCGCATGAAAACTTGGGATTTTTCCCAAAATACCTATGGGTTTATCCCCAGAATTTTAAGGATTTATCTCCAGGATACTTTAGGGTTTATCCCCTGTAATACGGAAGTTATAAAAACTGTTGCAATTGATGTTCAGAAAATTCCTAAGTGTTCAAAGATATTATACACAGGGGACATTCCTACTAAGGCATAGTGAAAAGCTCGAAGGATCAGGATTGGGACTAGTTCGCAAGGCATCCCAGACTGGGGATATCTTCGGTGGAAAGGTTGTAAAGGGATTAAAGTTTAAGAATAGGGTTGTACTCTATTTCTGGTATGATCTTTCCCTTTTCCTTTTAACCTTATCTAAATTGTCTAAATTTTTTAAACTGTGTTTAACAAAAGATTGAATATAATGAGTATCTTGATCAGGATATGTTCTCAGGATATATTTTCAAGATATATTTCGGTTGGAATGTTTGGGATATGACACTTAGATTGAAAATTGAAACTATGTTCAAATCAAACAACAAGCTTTGCAAAAATCTAAATTGTTTGAGTTGTAAAAACCCTATTTGACAAAAGTTTTAATAGGATATTTGCGGGTATCCTGGTCAAGATATTTTCATGATATTTGGTTAGGACATTTGAAATATTACACTAAGTTTGGAACATTGAAATTGTATTCAAACTAAGCAATGCATAACAAGAATTGAAAAAGGAAAACGATAGATAAGGTCATAAAAAGTTATATTATTAACATAGCAAAAGTTTGTGCTTTTGGTTTCATCTCAAACTGAGACCCATCCACCAAAAGCACAGTTAGTTTTCTACGATATTTACTTAACAGTTGAAGGTTTCATCTCAAACTGAGACCCATCCGCCTCCAACTGTTATATTGTTCAAAGATTAACAGGGCGAGTAGCGGCATTAAACAGGTTTATATCAAGATCCTCGGAAAGATGTAAGGAATTTTACGATATCCTAAAGAAGAATAGGAAATTCGAATGGGGAGAGAAGCATGAAGCAGCCTTGCAGGAATTAAAGTAGTATCTTTCAACTGCACCACTATTGATGAAGCCCGAGGATGGTGAACCATTATCCCTATATCTTGCAGTATCAGGGAACACAGTAAGTGCTGTCCTGGTAAAGGGTCACGAAGGTTAGCAGTATCCTGTCTATTATGTTAGCAAAAGTTTATTAGATGCTGAAACTAGATATTCTCATTTAGAAAAATTGATATTGGCCCTAGTTATGGCATCGACAAAGCTCAGACATTATTTTGAGACACATAGGATTCATGTTAAAACTAATTATCCTGTTAAAAATGTGCTTAGGAAACCTAAGATGTCAGGAAGAATGGCTAAGTGGTCAGTAAAATTAAGTGCCTATGATCTAGTATATGAACCTAGAAATGCTAGAAAGTCTCAGGCTCTAGCCGACTTTGTGGCTGATTTCAGTAGTGATATTCAATATGAAGTAGACCTAGAAGTACAACAGCTAGGAGAAAATTTAGAATCCTGGACATTATATACTGATGGTGCATCTAATGTAAGAGGTGTAGGTTTGGGTATACTACTAAAATCGCCACAGGGGGACATAATACCCCACGCTATTAGGTGTGAATTTCCTGCCACTAATAATGAAGCAGAATATGAAGCTTTGATTGCAGGATTAGAGTTGGCCAAGAATATGAATATTAAAAGTTTACAAGTGTTTGTCGATTCCTTGTTAATTACTAATCATTTTAATGGATCCTATGCAGTTAAAGGTGAGAATTTAATCGAGTATCTCGAAATTCTAAAAAAATTAGAGGGATATTTCGATGTTTTTACACTGGAACAGGTACCAAGAGAGGATAATGCTGAAGCGGATGCCTTGGCAAATCTAGGATCATCAGTCAGGATACCAGAGGGAACTCGGATACCAATACTACATATCCTATATCCTGGATCCTTAAGGTATATGAGGATTGATCACCCTCTCTCGCGAAAGGGTATTTTGATGCTCTCTAAGGTTTAAAGGTTTTCACCTTTCTAAGTCTTGGAGTTTATACACTCCCGCCTGCAGCGCATGAAAACTTGGGATTTTTCCCAGAATACCTATGGGTTTATCCCCAGAATTTTAAGGATTTATCTCCAGGATACTTTAGGGTTTATCCCCTGTAATACGGAAGTTATAAAAACTGTTGCAATTGATGTCCAGAAAATTCCTAAGTGTTCAAAGATATTATACACAGGGGACATTCCTACTAAGGCATAGTGAAAAGCTCGAAGGATCAGGATTGGGACTAGTTCGCATGGCATCCCAGACTGGGGATATCTTCGGTGGAAAGGTTGTAAAGGGATTAAAGTTTAAGAATAGGGTTGTACTCTATTTCTGGTATGATCTTTCCCTTTTCCTTTTAACCTTATCTAAATTGTCTAAATTTTTTAAACTGCGTTTAACAAAAGATTGAATATAATGAGTATCCTGATCAGGATATGTTCTCAAGATATATTTTCAAGATATATTTCGGTTGGAATGTTTGGGATATGACACTTAGATTGAAAATTGAAACTATGTTCAAATCAAACAACAAGCTTTGCAAAAATCTAAATTGTTTGAGTTGTAAAAACCCTATTTGACAAAAGTTTTAATAGGATATTTGCGGGTATCCTGATCAAGATATTTTCATGATATTTGGTTAGGACATTTGAAATATTACACTAAGTTTGGAACATTGAAATTGTATTCAAACTAAGCAATGCATAACAAGAATTGAAAAAGGAAAACGATAGATAAGGTCATAAAAAGTTATATTATTAACATAGCAAAAGTTTGTGCTTTTGGTTTCATCTCAAACTGAGACACATCCACCAAAAGCACAGTTAGTTTTCTACGATATTTACTTAACAGTTGAAGGTTTCATCTCAAACTGAGACCCATCCGCCTCCAACTGTTATATTGTTCAAAATAAACGATACTAACTGATGACCAAGGGCTTCATCATGAAACTCAGGATCCCTCCACCTTTGGTCACCATATTGTCTAAATGCAGGAAATATAAATTGTTTGAAAGACTGGAAATAAAAATTGTTCAACAACCAACAAACTTAAAAAGTGGGCTCCGGCCTAGGCACGAACATCCATCATCACCCACATTGATGCTTTCAGGGAGCAGCCCCTTCTTCACCAGCATCCTTCCTGGCATCACCGCCAGCATCCTTTGTAGCATCAGCATCAGCCGCCTTCTCGGCCACCTTAGCAGGCTCCTCCGCAACAGATTTCACAGGAGGCTCCACGGGGTTACCACCAAGATCTTTCAATCTTACCTCCCAAGCCTCGACATTCCATGAAGGGCATTCGGTATCCCAGGGCTTTAGCCTCATAGACCATTTTCAACCTAGCCTGGAGGAGGGAGATGACGACAGAATTCTTGAGGCCTTCCCGATATGAAGCCATATCCTGCTCATGTTGAACCTAGGCAACATCAGACTTGGCTTGAGCCTCGTGAGTGATCGTCTTGATGGTAGATTGATGCTCTTGGGTCATTGCCTTGTACTTGGCTTCATAATGCTCCGATTTGGCAGTGGCTATTGCTGCTTGTTCTGCAATGGTGGTTTCAGCCTTTTTCAGTTTGCACTCTAGCATCTTGTTTAAACCACATGCGTCTTCATACAGGAACACCAAGCGTTCAAGACCCTGCAAAATAAAGAAACAGGTATTAACACACATTAACGTATATATATAACCAGCATATGGTGCAGGATATAGGTTAAGGATATGAACCTGATTAAGGAAGCCGGTCATAAAACCGCTGGATTCAAGAAATCCATGGTTTTCGAAGGGGAAGGTCTCGGATGAGGCTGGAGAATCGGTCTCCTTTCTTTTGCTGGAACTTGAGGCACGTGGCTTGGTAGCAGGAAAGGGCTTAGGAAAAGCTGTCGGTTTAGAGATGGGTGCAGGCTTGGAAGTGTAAGCAGGTTTGCTGGGTTCCATTTTCACTTGGACAGGAATGGGGTAACTATCCAGTTCATCAAGGTTAAAAACTTCTGGAACTTTTGCTGGAGCCGCAAAACAGGGAAAATATCTATGTCTTTACTCTTGTCTCTTATTTTATTAACTAAAAACATGCAAAGATTATGTGATTCTTACCAGACATATCTGATGAAGAGTATTGGCTTGAACTTGGAAGGTGTTGTGTAAAGGATCTGTCACAATCAGGAAACTGGTAGATCATGTTGATTCGTTCTTGAGATTCTTCAGTGGGAGGGGCCAACTCTTTGAAAGTTGCTGCATGAAAGATATCAGGATGTTAGTACAGGATATATCATCAGCATATGTTTGGGGATATCTAAAAGCCCTAAACCCTACCGGAGGTCAACCATTTCACCGGAAGGCTTTTGCCCTCGGGAATGGAATCCCGTCTAACAAAGAAAAATTTTTGTTGCCACCCATCCTCATTTTTTAAAGCTTTGAGGATGAGGGGGTTTCTAGAGGTTGAGAAAAGCAAGAAGCGACTATTGCCATGGGATCGGAGACGGTAAGCAAGTGGAAGGTCTTCGATGCAAAGATCAGGGACATGAAGGGTTTTGATCTGGTTAAGCATGATAAGTACTCTCCAGACCATCGGCATTGTTTGAGCAAAACAGAGGCCGGTAATTCGGAAAAACTCCATGATGAATTCCGGGAAGGGATATCGAAGACCAAGGGAAAAAGGGTATGACGAGAAACGGATCCACTCCTCGGAAGATACGTTGGAAGGGATGCTCCGATCGAATGGACGGATAATCGCCGTGTCAGAAAAAGCACCGGAGGTTCTTAACGCGTTGATATCGGCGTTATCGAAGGAGCACACCTCCTTCTTGGGGTTCTTGAGCAGGTTCTGGTTGACGAATGATAAGGAAGACTCGCCGGAATGAAAGCGTGTTCTGGTGGTTTTCTGCTCATATATCCTGAATAATATTCTGACTATGTTTCTGTTATTGTGATCAGGATATCGTATCAGGATATTGGTAACATCCTGATATAGTATCCTAGTAATGACTAATTAATTCACGTGCAGATTGATGAAGCAAGTCTATGATGTTCAAGAGGACCTCTTCTCCCAAAGACTCGGGCTAATCTGTTGGAATAAGAACGTTGAAGCCGGAAGACGTGGACTACAATGTTCACAAAGGGAATATTCGTTTTATCTCGAATTTGTAGGCTAGTTAGTTAGCTTTACTTTACTATAAATAGGATTGATCGGATCAGATAAGAACACACACAATCTCTCGAACACTCTTGCTCTCTAGCTTCAATCACTCATAATACACTTACACTTGTATTCAAATCGCATTGTAACACCTAGTTGATCCGTATCATATCATGCACTGTATCTTGATATTTGAAGTAATAAGAAGAACAAGGCAGCTGCGATTGTCAGCTCTCAAGGTTTTGTGCCGGCGATCTAGATTGATCAAGGGCTTTCCTCGTACATCCCGTGTCACCCTTTACCTTTTTTGCTCATTGTTTAATTGTTGATACTACTCGATATCCTGAGCCGTATCCTGAAAATTGTTTTTGTTAACTAAATCAGCATATTTTCGATACACATTCTTAGCATACTACCTCACTTAACTAATTTGATCACTTAATTGCTTCGGTAATTTTTTACCAAAACAGTTAAGTGATTAGAAAACGGGACGGGTGTAATGTGATAAAAGCATGGTAGATACGCCGCTTGTACTTCTTATATATAAGTGTTTTTATCATATTACATTCTGTGGCGTTATTTAGTTCACTTGGATGAATGATTTCAAACGATGTCACGCAATGATGTTTACTAAATGATATAAACCATACAAGTTTTCTCACGAGACGATTTACAATTTGGTTTACAAAAGCAAATGTTTTGGTCAAGATTCATGGCAACGAGGTTTTCTTAAACATATAACCAACTAGTTTTAGTTGGTTAATTATATTGCAATACAAAACACTTTTTGATACAAAGTAGTCGTACGAGGTATTGCAATATGTACACAAGCCATGAATTTGACATAGTCATAAAAACTATGTACTCGCCGGCATTTTTGTGCTAACTTTATTTTCACATATGTTTCAGGTGCAGTTGTTTGATGATTATGATGATCATGATGCAAAACATAGGATGGACGCGGCCTTAGTGACTTTAAAACTGAAAGACAATTGTTTGTATTTATTTGGTTTGCATCAAAACAACGAGTCTATTAACGAAATAAAACGAAACTTCAAATACCATGTGTTGTGAAACAATGATTCTGTGACATGACTTCCCTGCGTTTCTGCCGCAGTTTGTTGTATTACGCGTTCGGGGTGTTACATTATCATTACTCTTTTTCAAATTTTCTTGAATGTGAGTCCTGACTTACGAAGATTTTCCAAATTTGTCTAACCTTCCATGAAGTTCAACAATATTGGCTTGTGCATCAGCCAATTCCGTGCACTTTTCGGAAAACTAGTCTTATCTTTCACAGTTTCACGAGCCAAATCAATGATCTGTAACAGTTCATTGACTTTGCTTGTTAAATTTCTGATTTCTTGAAAGTTTGATTTCATTTTATTTAAACAATTGACTCCCTTTTTATCAAAATAGCATTTGACTCTTTCACCTTCTCTAGATCAGCTAACAAAATTTTGTTTTGTTCCGATAGCCTATCCACTTTTCCTTTTAGTTCAGTGCAATTATAACAAACATGACTTGCAGAATCTAATTGTACATGTACTTCTTCTGTAAGCTCATCTGCATCATCCATGCAAACTGTAACTCATTCGTCCTTTACCTTCATTGTCTCCTTATCATCTTCCTTCTTCTCTTCTACCTCAGCATCTGTTTCTCCAATCTTCAAAGTTGCAATCTCAGCTACACATGCTTGATTACATGTACTCTGTTTTGAAGAATTCTACTAACTTTTTTCTAAAGCTTCCCACAGCTCTCTAGAAGACCCATACATGTTACAAATGTTTTATATTTCAAATGGCAGAGACTTCTTTATCGCTACTAAAGCTTTCTTCACATCATCAAACATACGTTTATCAGATTCTTGCATCATCTTGTACTTAGTCACTTTAATTCTTCAATCAACCTCATGTGTAGAAGGAATACAACCATCCATGATACAACTCCACATTCTAGTATCTTCTCTTTTCACAAATACCTCAAATTTCTCTTTCCAATCAGCATATTGCGAAACTTGCATCAGTTGTGGCGGAACATTTACAGTTGCATCTTTATGTTCCATTTTACCCAATCTAAACATGTAGCTAAGGTATCAAATGGATTTTGGTAAACCTGATTCAAAATCCAAATCAAACCTCTCAATAGGCCCTTTCAGAATTTTATATCAAAACCCGGTTCGCTAAAACGATCAAAAATGTCTGAAAAATGTAATCACCAAATTTTACGGGCAAACTCATCTCGTTATCGCGAACAAAAAATGCCTTTTTTTTAAATCAGTCCACACTCCACAATCATTATAACACTATAAACTCTGAAAGAATGTTAAACTCGGGCATCAACTCCTCTTGGTAAACTCAGACATACACTCATCTGATAAACTCGGACATACACTCGAAGCTCATAAACTCGGACCATGATCATCATGATAAAGTTGGACTCCTTAGATCTTTGATAAGTTCGGACTCCTCACTAGATCCCATAAACTCAGACACATATTATCTTGACAAACTCGGAACATTGTAATCCCAAAAAGTCCTGAATCTCAAATCCGCATCACTTGAATAAGTTCGGAATTTTCAAACTCCCACCTTTAATTCAGAAGAAACAATAAATTCAGAAATGTTATAACCAAATCTGGACACTACCAATCTCGGCCACTTGAATTTATACCCGGAACCTTATATCCAGAAACTTGAAACAAACCAGGAACCTTGAATTAAATCGGAAAAAGAAGGTTAACTCAGAAAAAATTTTGATTAACTCAGATCAATTAAGTTGAAGTATATCCGGAGATCTCTATAACTTCAGAACACTTAATTAACTCGGAAAATTGTAATAAATCCGGAACCTGTGATACCTCTATAAATCCGGGTTGCTTATAAACTTCTAAATATCCAGATTTGTTATGAACTACAATAAATATGGAACGCTTATAAACTCTGAATAACTCAAATGATATATAAATCAGGAAATTTGTATTGGCTGTTATATTCGGAGAATGATTAACATCGGAAAGCTACAAATCTGGACCAATATTAAACTCGGACAAAGCCTGCTAACCTGAAACTCAGTTAATCCGAAGAATTATACAAACTCGGAGTACTCAGTATCCCGGAACAGTATCCGTAATTCCTAAAATTTTGTGTTTTTGGCAAATCGCAAAACAGTGACTTCATTGTAATGTGAGTTTACCCATAAACTTAGGAAACCCTAAAAACCAAAGATGAAAAACACCAGCAAACCTTCTTCAACCAAAACTTGAAACCTGTATATCAATCTCTAATAACCTATGTATAATTATAATATTGTGTAAAGATATTGTTTCCATAGTTTGTGGCCTTCAGTTTGTAAACTCCCTAAATGTAGGGAGGTAAGGGCTCTATATATTGTGAATGATAAACACAGAGGAGGACATGATCCATATTAAATTATTATACCATTGTTATCATGGTATGAAGAGTCCAGGTCATCCTCTGATCTTGTTCCTCCCTCACTCAATCAATCTTCTTTCACATACAATCCTCCTCTTCTTCTATCTCTCATCATGGAACCAAAACTCCATCCTGCTACCACTGTCTCAAATATTAAAACCCTTATCCCCATCACTTTGGAAATGGAGACCGGGTAATACACTTCACGGTGTGAACTCTTCCGGATCCATTGTCGAACATGTCTCGTACTGGATCATCTCAGTCCCAAATCTGAACCAGCCGCTGAACCCACATCTTCCTCTAAATCGGTTGACAAAGATAAAGATAAGGACGGTACCAAAGACAAAGACACTCTGACATCCGATTACACATGAGATCATCTCGATGCAATCGTACTACAATGGATATACGGTACAATCTCTAATGATCTCCTACATACAATCCTAAAACCAAACTCAATAGCCGATAAAGCTTGGACGACGATCGAGAACATTTTCCAAGATAAAAAGAGCTCTCGAGCTCTTCAACTTCACCATAAATTTACCAACACCCGGCTTGACGGCTTCTCTAATATATCCGCATATTGCCAGCAATTGAGGATACTCGCCAATCAACTCGCCAATGTCGGTGCCCCGGTCGACAACACTCAGTTGGTACTTCAATTAATCTCCAGACTAAACGAACAGTATGAAGGTATTGCAACCATCATTCAACAACAAGACCCGTTACCTACCTTTTATGAATCAACTCGCCAATGTCGGTGCCCCGGTCGACAACACTCAGTTGGTACTTCAATTAATCTCCAGACTAAACGAACAGTATGAAGGTATTGCAACCATCATTCAACAACAAGACCCGTTACCTACCTTTGATGAAGCTCGGTCGAAGCTTATACTGGTTGAATCGTGAAAGGCGGAGCAAGCTCTTCATGCTGCCAAGGACGCCGGAACGGCGCTTAACGTTACCACTACTAAACAGCTAGCGACCCAACAACAATCTAATGACTATCGGTCGGACTGTCAATACGGTAATCGGGGCCGCGTATATGGTAATCGGGGTAGGAGCGGACCTGCAACAAGTTTCCAACAAAATCAGTGGAGCACAAATGGTTCGTGCGTCCCTTGGTCTAATGTTTCTAATACACAGTGGGCTCTAAATGGCCTTGGGCTGCTTCTTACAATAATCAGTGGCCCACATGGGCCTCTCCCCCATGTCCATACCCAACAGTAAATCAACGGTCCAACTTCAGTGGCGGTAATGGGGTTCTTGGGCCCCGACCCTCTCAAGCCCATCATGTTGTGTACGCTCCTACTGATATAGACCAGGCTCTATACACCACGTCGCTGAATCAACCGGACCCGACACTCTTCATGGATACCGGTGCCACTGGGAACATGACCAATACCTCAGGTAATTTTCAGTCTTTTTTTAATAATAGCGTGCCTCAAAATATTATTGTTGGTGATGGCTCCACCATCCCGGTTATTGGACACGGCACTCAAACCTTACTCGCCCCCTTCCCACCCCTTCGCCTGAACAATGTACTTTTTGACCCTAAACTCATCAAAAACTTTATCTTTGTTCGTCGGTTCACTACTGACAACTCTGTTTCTGTCGAATTTGACTTGTTTGGTTTTCTTGTGAAGGACTACAAGACCCGGATCCCTATCCTCCGGTGCAACAGCGACGGTGACTTATATCCACTCACACTCGGATCCGGGAGCACCACCTCACCATCCACTTTTGCTGATATATCTTCTACATTATGGCACCAACGTCTCGGTCATCCAGGACAACCTCTATTACATTTGTGAAAACAATCTTGTTCTATTTCGTTTGGAAAATTAAATAATGACTGAAGACATTTGTCAATCATGTGTGTTTGGTAAAAGCATTAAATTACTATTTACTAGTTCCAATACTCACATTTTTCAACCATTTGACATTATACATAGTGACTTATGGACCTCGCCTATTATTAGTTCTGAAGGTCATCGGTATTATATATTATTGCTTGACGACTATACTGATTTTTATGGACTTTCCCTATAGCCAAAAAATCCCAAGTTTTCTCCATTTTTCGTCACTTTCATGAATTAATCAACACCCAATTTGAGCGTCAAATAAAAACATTTCAATGTGATAACGGCAAGGAATACGTGAACTCTTCCTTTCACCAATTCTTTAATCAAAATGGCATGTTATTTCGCCTCTCTTGCCCTCAAACTTCCTCACAAAACGGTAAGGCGGAGCGTAAAATACGTACCGTAAACAACATGGTTCGTACATTATTAACCCATGCCTCCCTACCAAACATATTTTGGCATCATGCAATTGCAACCGCCACCTACCTATTAAATATTCTATCTTCGACACTAAAAAAAACAAACCCCCACTGATATTCTCTTTCACCGGACACCTTCTTATGACCATTGGAAGGTTTTCGGATGTCTTTGCTACCCTCTTACCCCCTCAACCACTATCCATAAATTGGAGAATCGTTCTTATCCATGTGTCTTCCTCGGCTACCCCTCCACCCATCGAAGTTATAAATGTTTCAACCTCAAAATGAGACAAATTCACATTTCACGTCATGTCATGTTTGACAAGACCACATTTCCGTTCACAAACACTATCACCCCTCCACCCTCATATGACTTCCTCGACATCCACTTATCACACCACATCTGGGCCAATATGATACCAGACTTTGACACCTGTGTCACTACAACCATCATACAAATACCAAACCAATGAAATATCATACTTGGAATTTGTATAAATATGTGTATCATTTGCACATATCAATTCTCGTTCGATTTCGAGCTCTAAATCGCTTTCTAGAAAGTTATACGCGAGCTGATGCGTAAACGTAATTAGTTTTACACAACAAACACTCTGGAACAGTGAAATGGGCTTAACATATCTTAAATAACCTTTACATAACTTAGAAATAAGATTTGGAAGGTTTGGTGTGTTGAAATAAAGTTTATTCGCTTACAGGGACTAATTTCGACAAACTGTGAAAGTATGTCGATTCGTACTATAACAAACATTCCAGAACATGATCATAAGTTAAACATGCCCTAAATATCCTTTACATAGCTTAGAAATAGGCTTTGAGGTGTTTGATGCGCAAAAATAAACTTATTTGATCAACAGGGACTAAAAGCATCAAAAAGTGCATAAGTTTGCATTTTGCGCATATCTTACGTTCTGAATATATCCGGACATCCAAAAATTTACGTAATCATTAAAATATTTTATTTTAGTGATTGGCATGAAAAAATTCCATTCGTCGCATAATTTGGATCGTTTTTCACGTCCGTTCGTGGTTCGTCGTAATTAACCGAATATCGTGATCGTACGACCAAATGAACCGACCTCCGTCATATTTTTAAGCATGTTTCATTTCCCCTATGCTTAGGCATCATTGTAGAGCCTTGAAAATGGCTTATCAGGCTTTAAACGTGTCAAAATAGGTCTTAAACACTTGCAGGGACCAAAGCTGTAAATATGCAAACTTTTTGCTGAACTGACTTCGGACGCGGGCCGCGTAGGCCAAACCTCACTCGTACGCGGGGTGTGAGAGCCTTCAGATCTGCAGAAACCAGTTTTCTGCATTCTACAGCTGGTTTCTGGGTTTGCACATGGTTTCTCCATTTCCATGGGCTTGTTTTGGGCGCCCATGGTATTCCAAATCAGTGGGTATTACATGTACGAT
Source organism: Helianthus tuberosus (assembly GCA_030545235.1). Lineage (NCBI taxonomy): Eukaryota > Viridiplantae > Streptophyta > Magnoliopsida > Asterales > Asteraceae > Helianthus > Helianthus tuberosus. The sequence goes on from JARYGA010032130.1 coordinate 29,751, forward strand.
CCAGATTGAAGCTCGTTTATCGAGGAACGATCCTAACGGTCTTGGAAATCATATATAAACCCGCCCCAACTTCATTTCAATTCACACATGATCTGAATATTCTCTAAGTTGAAGCTCAAAGCTTCATTCCTGAGAATTTATAGATCATATCTTCGTAGCTTGGAACTTTTGTAAGTATTCTTTCATGCTTTTATGCGTTTTTAAGAACATAATTGGACCAGTCACTCTTACCTGGGAATTCTTGGGATGAGTGTCTACTTATAGGCTAAAGCAGGTCTTCGCGATACATTAGATTGACCCATTTACTTTGATTAGTCACTGCGTGTCATTTGTTTGTTCAAGGTAACGAACGAATGATCGTCTTCCTTGTGTTTTGTCGATGTTTTCAATACCCCGTTTTTTTCCCAATTATCAACCTCACTCGTTTCTCATGTTTCCTTGTTCTTTTTAGACAATGCCTCCTCGATGAGATGCACAACCTCTAACTAACGAAGAAGTCGCAGCCCTTGTCTCCCAACAAATGGCTGCTGTGCTTCCGAACATAGTAACCCAGATCCATCAGTTATACAACAACAATGCTCAGTGTAGTTTCAAGACCTTCAATTCTGCTAAACCTTTGAAGTTTTCTGGGTCTCAAGGAGCAACCGCGCTCCTGCAATGGTTCAAAAGTTTGGAGAGCACATTCAGACATGTGCAATGTCCGAATGAGCGTAAGGTTTAGTTTGCATCCAGTGCATTCAAGAAGCGTGCTCTTACATGGTGGAACGGTGTGATGCGCGATAGGGGTGCCGATGTGGCACTAACTCAAACTTGGGAAGAGCTTCGAGCTTTAATGATGAAGGAGTTATGTGCTTGTCATGAGCTTAGAGCATTGGAAAGGGAATTCGAAGATCTAAAGCAAGACAGTGGTGAACATCAAGCCTACACTGACTGTTATGAGGAACTGAGCTTGTTATGTCCTGCCATGGTTACGCCTTTGGAAAAGGCGATCGAAAAGTACATTGATGGTCTCCCTGACCCAGTTCAGGATATCGTTACTGGTAGCAACCCTACTACCGTCAGACAAGCCATCGAATTGTCTGCTACCCTGACTGAATCCCAGATCAAGAAGGGTAAGCTTTTCCGAAAGGGCAACCCAAAACCATCTGACAAGTCTGCACAAGAAGAACCAAAAGATAAACAGGCCGAGACATCCAAGAAGAAGAAGCGTAAGGCTTCACAAAACTTCGCAATAACTGCTCAGAACAATCAGGTTGCACCAAACCAGCCAACACAACTTCGTACAAGGAAAAATTATGTTGGTACCGCACCTTTGTGCAACAAATGCAACCATCATCATCTGGAGCAAGTACAGTGTCACCAATGTACCCACTGTGGGCGATTGGGACATTTGGTCAATACCTGCCGTTATGCAAATCAAGCTGCTGCAAATCTTGTTGCTGCGTAAGCACAGTTTCCACCTGGGTCGTGTTATAACTGTGGTGACCTTACTCACTACCGAAACAATTGCCCAAGACTTGTTAACGCAAATCCAGCACATGGACGAGTGTTTAACATAAACGAGGCAAACGCGAACGACAATGCAGCAGTGAACAATTAGTCTTTTGTATTTCTTTGTTTGTTATCCTTTGATGTTTGGAACAAATTAGCTGTTACATAAATAAATTTTTTTGTTTCAAGTTTATTTTACGAAACTGCTGCAATTATGTGATTATGTGCTTATGTGATTTCTTTATGTCTTGTGTTTTTGTGTAATCCGAATATTCATTATCCAAATCCTCATGGAACCTTCCATATCTCCATATGGGGGATTCATAGTAGGATATCCAAACGTACTACCTTAAATCCTTAATGGGCTTCTACGTAATAGTTAAGACCCTTGGATTATGAAGTACTATTCTATAATTAGACCCCTTGAGTGGTCTAGTTAAAAAGATTGATTCAAAATCTGGTTAGGAATATCATGTGATGATATAGCTGAAAAGATCCCTTAAGTGGTCTATTTAAGGAGAACGTATGACGGTCTGGTTAAGGAGATCATGTGTTGATCTAGTTAAAAAGATCGTTCATTGATCTAGTTAAAAAGATCCTTTGGTGGTCTAGTCAAGTCACTTCATGTTTATTCGATTGATTTTTTTCCTCTACGCATTATGAAATGAACTGTGCGGACTGTGAAAGGAATTACGTAATTATGGATGCATACATAATTATGGAATTCAGTGCACAGAAACCACAACAAGTTTTGTCATGTGTTAAGACCTATAGTGATGAGAATAACGAAACGGGAACAATGTAGAAAGGGGCATGGTGGATACGCCGCTGGTACTTCCTATATATAAGTGTAACTTATTACATTGCGAACATAGCGTTATTCAAGTTACTAGAAGTCCTGGACCTTGACCAATGTCATTTTATCTCGCAATCTCCGACTCCAATTTCCAGCACACACAAGTTTCCTATAATAGTCTTCATGGGAAACGTTTTTTTTATCCGTAGTTCGAAACTCCATGTTTTGTTACTACAAGGATATCACTTTGACAGTTGACAAATTCTCTAGGAATCCAAATATGGCCCAGATTTTTACTTAGGGTTCGAAGGATTCTTTCGAAAGCGAACCAATCACAGTTGTCTTCACAGGTTTCCTCTAAAATTAAATTTCGGGACGAAATTTCCTAAAGTAGGGGAGATGTGACACCTGTGTCACTACAACCATCATACAAATACCAAACCAATGAAATATCATACTTGGGATTTGTATAAATATGTGTATCATTTGCACATATCAATTCTCGTTCGATTTCGAGCTCTAAATCGCTTTCTGGAAAGTTATACGCGAGCTGATGCGTAAACGTAATCAGTTTTACGCAACAAACACTCCAGAACAGTTACATGGTCTTAACATACCTTAAATAACCTATAACTAAGAAATAAGATTTGGAAGGTTTGGTGTGTTGAAATCAAGTTTATTCGCTTACAAGGACTAATTTCGACAAACTGCGAAAGTATGTCGATTCGTACTATAACAAACATTCCGGAACATGATCATAAGTTAAACATGCCCTAAATATCCTTTACATAGCTTAGAAATTGTCACACCCCGACCGCGTAAAACAACAAATCGCGGCGGAAACATCGGGGCGTGTTGCAACAGAATTAATGTTTCATAACCATGGATATCAAAAGTGTTTCGTTTTATTAAACATTGAGTAATTACATCGTCTGGAAATCTAAATACACTATTTAAACATAGTCTATCATTGTTATTGAGTCACTAAGGCCTTGTCCAGTCCTATGTGAGCATGCATCTTATCAATCGATATCATCCAACAATACCTGAAACATATGTGAAAACGAGGTCAGCAAAGAAATGCTGGCGAGTACATAGGTTTTGTGAAAATAAGATTCATGACTTCTGTTTAAGAAAATGTTTAGTCATGAACCTTGTAATTTGCGTTGTCTTTGTAAATCATTTGAAAAATAATAAGTTCGGATGATAAGTATAAATAAGAAAATAATGCATGATTAAATGAATAACCATGTAAATGAGTTTGCATAAGATAAGTTGTTTATAAATCAATGTCTTGTGAAAAGTATGTTATTTGTATAAAATGTTCTATGTCTCAAACTGAAATGATTCAAATAACGCTATAATATGTAATACCATACAAACACTTATATATAGGAAGTACCAGCGGCGTATCCACCATGTTTGTATCATATTACACACGCATCGTTACTTAATCACTTAACCAAACCAAACCAAACAATGTAAAATGTCTATGTCAAATATCCATGTCAAATGTCTATGTCAAATATCCATGTATGGCAAGTGAAATGTCTCAACTAAACCATATGCACAAAAAAAACAAAGTATTGAAGTAAAACTTGGTTTAAATCAAAGTTATGTTTTGTGGAAAATACATGATCAAATGTCAATCATGTTAAAATGTTTACCCAATCGTTAACCCATTTTGTAAAATCGTTCTAGTCGTTCTTGTTTTAATTGTGAAACTACTTTATGGTCGATTCTCTAATAACATTCAAACCTTCTTGACGCGTTCCTCGCTCCATCTCGCTCTCGCTCTCGTTCTTAACAAACCCTTACCAAAGGATAAGTTAATAATTACAGATTCAGTCGCTACCCACAACCCCCACACATAACAATGGGTGCAGTAAATAACGGGATTTGTCAGATCCTATGGTACCATAACCTAATACTGGTCGGCTTGATCATTGCTAATGAATGTCATCGGTCATGTAAACTACAACCAACAAGTTTGTTCACTTTTTGAAATTTGTTATTAGTTTTTGAAATCATTGTATTCGTTCTTGAAATCATTGTATTCGTTCTTGAAATCATTGTTAGCGTTCTTGAAATAATTGTTAGCGTTCTTGAAACCACATTGCAATTGTTATTGAAATTATTGTAAAACATTTAGCACATATGAGTCACCCCAAAACAGTTGAAAACAGTAAAAGAGGGGAATAATGTACTCGCCTGGGAGTGCTTAGGAGTCTTGAACAACTACCAAGTAAGCTAGAGGAGTCCCGGAAATCAAACGGTACCTAATATAGGTAACTACATAATTAACCCGGACCTAAATCGGAAGACTGGGTAGCAGGAGGGTTTGTAAACCAAATGAGTGTAGGAACTCATATGATATGGTTTAACAAAGCCTACATACTAAATGAAACTTAACCTAAGTATTATCGACCCATCGCGACCCATTAAGGTAACTTATGCTACTTTAACGCGTCGTGCGCGTGAAACGCGTTCGGACCGTCTAACTAGCCCTATGACAAGTGTTATATGCCTAAACATGTTACATAATCAGTTATGTGACAAAAGTTTAGGTTACATATGTTTAATTACCAATTATACATGAAAAGGGTATTCTGGTAATTTACCTAAGGCATATAAACTACTTATCATACAACTACTTAAACGATGTGACCATAGGGTATAACCTCGGAAGGTTATGCCCTATACTAGGGTCACCTAATGTATTTGGTCGGATCCTAATGATCGACCAAACTGGGTCGGGTTCGAAGGTATAAGCGATTTATCAGATCGCTTACCCTACGACCCTAGACAACGTGGTAATCAGTAGGCATAGTCCCAAGGGACTATAACCAACGTGATTACAATCACGTTGCGAAGTTCAAACGAACTTCGCATTGACCATTACTGGTCAACGCTGAAAGTCAAACAAAGTTTGACTTTCTGACTCGAAAAGCAGTAAAATAAGGAAAAGAACGAAAGAATACTTACGAAGGGTCCCCGAATGCTAACCTCGATTCAAAAATCTCAGGTATGAAACAATAGTTTCAACTTAGAGTTTCTCAAATCAAAGTTCTAGTGATTTTAGCAATGGGGGTGGATGGGTATTTATAGGAATACCCGAACCGTTAAGATCGTTTCATGGAAAACGTGCCTTAATCCCATCCGTACATGTGTTGAAATGTCATGGTGTTTAGGTGTTTAAATTCCATCCACACATGTGTTGAAATGTCATGGTGTTTAGGTGTTTAAATTCCATCCATACATGTGTTGAAATGTCATGGTGTTTAGGTGTTTAAATTCCATCCATACATGTGTTGAAATGTCATGGTGCCTAAATTCCATCCTTATCCGCTGACTAAGCAAGTTAGAATGTGTGGTTGTGAATTAAACAACGGCTAATACATCGAATCTGGTCCTGAATGCGAAAAACGATCCAAATGACGTGACGAATGGATTTTTCTTATGGCGAACACTAAAATAAAATATTTTAGTGCTAACATAATTTTTTGGATGTCCGGATGTATTCAGAACGTAAGTTATGCGCGAAAATGCAAACTTGTGCACTTTTTGACACTTTTAGTCCCTGAATGACCCAAAAGTTTATTTTAGCACACCGAACCCCTCAAAGCCTATTTCTAAGCTATGTAAAGGATATTTATGGTATGTTTAACTTATGGTCATGTTCCGGAAGGTCTGTTACAGTTCAAATTGGCATACTTTCGCAGTTTGTCAACTTTAGTCCCTGTAAGCGATTAAACTTGATTTCGGCATACCAAACCTTCCAAAACTTATTTCTAAGTTATGTAAAGGTTATTTAAGGTATGTTAATCCTATGTCACTACTCCGGAGTGTTTGTTGCATTAAACTGGTTATATTTACGCATCAGTGCGCGTATAACCTTCCAGAAAGCGATTTAGAGTTTGAAATTGAACAAGAATTGATATGTGAAAATGATACACATATTTTTACAAATCCCAAGTATGAAATATAATATTTCATTGGTTTGGTATTTGTTTGATGGCCGTGGAGGCACAGGTGTTACAGTCTCCCCTACTTTAGGAAATTTCGTCCCGAAATTTATTTAGAGGAAACTTGTGAGAGTTTAAAACATGAAGTTGAAAAGATCGAACAACATTGGTTAGGGTTCTTGAACTTCTAGGAACCTTAATAACATTATGTTTGCAATGTAAGAGGGACACTTATATACAAGTATATGAAGTGTCATTGGTGCGTCCACCGTACCTCCATTACATCGTTGTCATTTTGTTATTGTTGTCGCTATCGGTTCTTACACATAATAAATCTTACTGGTTTTCTGTGCACTAAATTTCATAATTATGTACGCGTCCATAATTAGACAATTCCTTGCCCAGTTCACACAGTCTATTTTATAATGTGTAGTGTGAAACCAAATGAACAATCCTGTGATGAGTGTGACTAGACCGCCATAGAATCCTTTTAATTAAATCATTAAATGATCTAAATAGACTATCAAGGAGTCTGTTCAGCTACATCACTAGATGTCGTTCTTTAACCAAATTGTGAATCAATCTTTTTGACTAGACCACTAAAGGGTCTCTTATGAATCATGGAGTAGTACTATATAATCCAAGGGTCTTAACTCTTACATAGAAGCCCATTAAGGATTTAAGGTAGTACCTTTTTGGATATCCTACTACGAATCCATCATATGAAGATATGAAAGATTCTACGAGGATTTGGATAACGAATATCCAGAGTATACGAAAGCACAAAAATCATAGAGGAGAACACATAAACATATATCACATAACCACAAAATTGTTTGTTAATTTGTCTTGTAAATTGCGTACTTGCATTTAAAGCACACTTGGAATCCACTCCGTGGATTTCATTTGGTACTTTAAACGTTAACAAGAATCCAACTATAAAGATAGAAAGATTCAAAAAGAAAATTCGATTTCGATTACTAGGAACCGAAGTGTTCGAATTAAGGTACATAAGGAATCCAATTAAGGACTCTGATTTGAACGATAATCATCCACAAGGATCTAATTGTAAAGATAAAAAGATCCCATATGAATTTTAGAAGTTGAAGATGTTTTGAAACCTTGCACTGGATGTGCTTAGGTCAAAACATGATGTAAAATGCTTATGAAGTTGAGATGCTTGATATGTCAAGGCGACATATGAAGCAGAATTTTGAAGGTTAAGTCAATGTATGAGGAAAATATTTTTGAAAACTATGCATGGGGTTCTTTTAAGAAAAATGTGTTTAACGTTTTTGAAACCTTATATATAATACTTTTGAAATCATAAAGTAGGTGTATTAGGTAGATATATTTACAAAAATGTTTTAAAATCATTCGAGATGAATTTTGAAATTATGTATAAGGTTTTTTGAAAGACATGAATGATGCTTTTCGAAATCATGCACTTGATCAGAAAATGTATTGTGTTAATATTGTCTTCAGACTATATGAAATATTTTGAAATTAGAAAGGTTGGTTTTGATAACATGGCCAATGTTTTTGAAATAACATAGACAATGCATCTAGAAAAATTGTTTTCAAACTATATGAAATGTTTTGAGATCATGAAGATTGTTTTGAAATACTGGTACTGTGTATGTTGAAAAATCAAAACGTAATGGGTATGAGATTTGAAAACACCCTTAGTTATCTAACCAAGGATTTAAAGGCACAGATGTGCGAAAAGCACGATTACTCATAATGTCACTTAATTTTCTGTACTTTGTTTCTTAGAGTGAAACGAGTACTTAAAATTTTTGAGGGAATCATGAGCAATCATTTGAAAGAGAGAAATCACAAGAGTAGTTTGTAAGGTACATAGTTCCTTGATGTAGGTATCATAGGAAAAGCCATACACACCTAGTAGGGGGTTGAGCTGGTTGGTTGGGGACTGCTTTACCATTGTGAGCGACCATGGCGAAGTTCTGAGAAGCCTTTCGCTTCTTTGACTTCTTAGGGGATCGTTCATCCATGGTCTTTGATTCCTCGATTGGTTTCTTGGCTGATAGTGTTGTCGCCTGACTAGGTCCTGCCTGTCTTGGTGACCTTTGAGTGGCTTCATCCTGGAGATGATACATGGCAGTAGCTAATTCAACAATCTTCAGGACTACTTCGCCTATTCGCTGAGCGAATTTGGCTGCTTGCACAGATATCTGGGCGTCATTGTGATGAAGAGACATTCTTGAAGAAAAAGAAAGGCATAGGGAGAAACAGGTGAAAGATTATTGGACAATCAAAACAGAATGATAACGCATGAAGATTGCGATCATTTGTTTGTTACCTAAGGCAAACAAATGAGACGGTGGCTGATCAAAGTAAATGGGTCAAAAATAATGTATCGCGAAGACATGCTCGCCTATAAGTGAACACTCATCCCAAGAATTCCCAGGTAAGCACAACTGGTCTCGCGTCTGATGAGGTGTATACGAAGTGCTTGCCTAGACAGAAAACCCAGAATACAGGCATTCACCCTTCCAGTTTGCACGTGTTCACATCATTTAAAACCCAAAACCTTGACGAAGTTTTGAAAACTCAAAGGGGTTCAAAACCATATAATAGAGAGTTCAAAACCTTATAATAGAGGGTTCAAAACCTAGTAATCAATCATCCTAGAACAGATGATTAGTTTTCAAAGCGGTTTTGAAATTTATGTTCTTGTTGTGGTCGTCACCTAAGGATAGGTGACGGTATTGTTTTATGACTAAACGCAAGTAAACTCGCGTTAGGGTCCTAAGAAGGTTATAGACTAGGTCAAAGCATTACTAATAACCTAATTCCCTATAACCATTGGCTCTGATACCATCTATTCTGTCACACCCCGACCGCGTAAAACAACAAATCGCGGCGGAAACATCGGGGCGTGTTGCAACAGAATTAATGTTTCATAACCATGGATATCAAAAGTGTTTCGTTTTATTAAACATTGAGTAATTACATCGTCTGGAAATCTAAATACACTATTTAAACATAGTCTATCATTGTTATTGAGTCACTAAGGCCTTGTCCAGTCCTATGTGAGCATGCATCTTATCAATCGATATCATCCAACAATACCTGAAACATATGTGAAAACGAGGTCAGCAAAGAAATGCTGGCGAGTACATAGGTTTTGTGAAAATAAGATTCATGACTTCTGTTTAAGAAAATGTTTAGTCATGAACGTTGTAATTTGCTTTGTCTTTGTAAATCATTTGAAAAATAATAAGTTCGGATTATAAGTATAAATAAGAAAATAATGCATGATTAAATGAATAACCATGTAAATGAGTTTGCATAAGATAAGTTGTTTATAAATCAATGTCTTGTGAAAAGTATGTTATTTGTATAAAATGTTCTATGTCTCAAACTGAAATGATTCAAATAACGCTATAATATGTAATACCATACAAACACTTATATATAGGAAGTACCAGCGGCGTATCCACCATGTTTGTATCATATTACACACGCATCGTTACTTAATCACTTAACCAAACCAAACCAAACAATGTAAAATGTCTATGTCAAATATCCATGTCAAATGTCTATGTCAAATATCCATGTATGGCTAGTGAAATGTCTCAACTAAACCATATGCACAAAAAAAACAAAGTATTGAAGTAAAACTTGGTTTAAATCAAAGTTATGTTTTGTGGAAAATACATGATCAAATGTCAATCATGTTAAAATGTTTACCCAATCGTTAACCCATTTTGTAAAATCGTTCTAGTCGTTCTTGTTTTAATTGTGAAACTACTTTATGGTCGATTCTCTAATAACATTCAAACCTTCTTGACGCGTTCCTCGCTCCATCTCGCTCTCGCTCTCGTTCTTAACAAACCCTTACCAAAGGATAAGTTAATAATTACAGATTCAGTCGCTACCCACAACCCCCACACATAACAATGGGTGCAGTAAATAACGGGATTTGTCAGATCCTATGGTACCATAACCTAATACTGGTCGGCTTGATCATTGCTAATGAATGTCATCGGTCATGTAAACTACAACCAACAAGTTTGTTCACTTTTTGAAATTTGTTATTAGTTTTTGAAATCATTGTATTCGTTCTTGAAATCATTGTATTCGTTCTTGAAATCATTGTTAGCGTTCTTGAAATAATTGTTAGCGTTCTTGAAACCACATTGCAATTGTTATTGAAATTATTGTAAAACATTTAGCACATATGAGTCACCCCAAAACAGTTGAAAACAGTAAAAGAGGGGAATAATGTACTCGCCTGGGAGTGCTTAGGAGTCTTGAACAACTACCAAGTAAGCTAGAGGAGTCCCGGAAATCAAACGGTACCTAATATAGGTAACTACATAATTAACCCGGACCTAAATCGGAAGACTGGGTAGCAGGAGGGTTTGTAAACCAAATGAGTGTAGGAACTCATATGATATGGTTTAACAAAGCCTACATACTAAATGAAACTTAACCTAAGTATTATCGACCCATCGCGACCCATTAAGGTAACTTATGCTACTTTAACGCGTCGTGCGCGTGAAACGCGTTCGGACCGTCTAACTAGCCCTATGACAAGTGTTATATGCCTAAACATGTTACATAATCAGTTATGTGACAAAAGTTTAGGTTACATATGTTTAATTACCAATTATACATGAAAAGGGTATTCTGGTAATTTACCTAAGGCATATAAACTACTTATCATACAACTACTTAAACGATGTGACCATAGGGTATAACCTCGGAAGGTTATGCCCTATACTAGGGTCACCTAATGTATTTGGTCGGATCCTAATGATCGACCAAACTGGGTCGGGTTCGAAGGTATAAGCGATTTATCAGATCGCTTACCCTACGACCCTAGACAACGTGGTAATCAGTAGGCATAGTCCCAAGGGACTATAACCAACGTGATTACAATCACGTTGCGAAGTTCAAACGAACTTCGCATTGACCATTACTGGTCAACGCTGAAAGTCAAACAAAGTTTGACTTTCTGACTCGAAAAGCAGTAAAATAAGGAAAAGAACGAAAGAATACTTACGAAGGGTCCCCGAATGCTAACCTCGATTCAAAAATCTCAGGTATGAAACAATAGTTTCAACTTAGAGTTTCTCAAATCAAAGTTCTAGTGATTTTAGCAATGGGGGTGGATGGGTATTTATAGGAATACCCGAACCGTTAAGATCGTTTCATGGAAAACGTGCCTTAATCCCATCCGTACATGTGTTGAAATGTCATGGTGTTTAGGTGTTTAAATTCCATCCATACATGTGTTGAAATGTCATGGTGTTTAGGTGTTTAAATTCCATCCATACATGTGTTGAAATGTCATGGTGTTTAGGTGTTTAAATTCCATCCATACATGTGTTGAAATGTCATGGTGCCTAAATTCCATCCTTATCCGCTGACTAAGCAAGTTAGAATGTGTGGTTGTGAATTAAACAACGGCTAATACATCGAATCTGGTCCTGAATGCGAAAAACGATCCAAATGACGTGACGAATGGATTTTTCTTATGGCGAACACTAAAATAAAATATTTTAGTGCTAACATAATTTTTTGGATGTCCGGATGTATTCAGAACGTAAGTTATGCGCGAAAATGCAAACTTGTGCACTTTTTGACACTTTTAGTCCCTGAATGACCCAAAAGTTTATTTTAGCACACCGAACCCCTCAAAGCCTATTTCTAAGCTATGTAAAGGATATTTATGGTATGTTTAACTTATGGTCATGTTCCGGAAGGTCTGTTACAGTTCAAATTGGCATACTTTCGCAGTTTGTCAACTTTAGTCCCTGTAAGCGATTAAACTTGATTTCGGCATACCAAACCTTCCAAAACTTATTTCTAAGTTATGTAAAGGTTATTTAAGGTATGTTAATCCTATGTCACTACTCTGGAGTGTTTGTTGCATTAAACTGGTTATATTTACGCATCAGTGCGCGTATAACCTTCCAGAAAGCGATTTAGAGTTTGAAATTGAACAAGAATTGATATGTGCAAATGATACACATATTTTTACAAATCCCAAGTATGAAATATAATATTTCATTGGTTTGGTATTTGTTTGATGGCCGTGGAGGCACAGGTGTTACAGAAATAGGCTTTGAGGTGTTTGGTGCGCAAAAATAAACTTATTTGATCAACAAGGACTAAAAGCGTCAAAACGTGCATAAGTTTGCATTTTAGCGCATATCTTACGTTCTGAATATATCCGGACATCCAAAAATTTATGTAATCATTAAAATATTTTATTTTAGTGATTGGCATGATAAAATTCCATTCGTCGCGTAATTTGGATCGTTTTTCACGTTAGTTAGTGTTTCGTTGTAATTAACCGAATATCGTGATCGTACGACCAAATGAACCAACCTCCGTCATATTTTTGAGCATGTTTCATGTTCCCTATGCTTAGGCATCATTGTAGAGCCTTGAAAATGGCTTATCGGGATTTAAACGTGTCAAAATAGGCCTTAGACACTTGCAGGGACCAAAGCTTTAAATATGCAAACTTTTTGCTGAACTGATATCGGTCGCGGGCCGCGTAGGCCAAACCTCACTCGTACGCGGGGCGTGAGAGCCTTTAGATCTGTAGAAACCAGTTTTCTGCATTCTGCAGCTGGTTTCTGGGTTTGCACAAGGTTTCTCCATTACCATGGGCTTGTTTTGGGCGCCCATGGTATTCCAAATCAGTGGGTATTACGTGAACGGTCCAGACTGAAGCTTGTTTATCGAGGAACGATCCTAACGGTCTTGGAAATCCTATATAAACCCACCCCAACTTCATTTCAATTCACACATGATCTGAATATTCTCTAAGTTGAAGCTCAAAGCTTCATACCTGAGAATTTATAGATTATATCTTCGTAGCTTGGACCTTTTGTAAGTATTCTTTCGTGCTTTTATGCGTTTTTAAGCACAAAAGTCAAACAATGTTTGACTTTCTGCTTTGACCGGTCAATGGTCAATACGAGGTTCGTTTGAACTTCGCAACGTGAGCGTAATCATGATGGTCATAGTCCTTTGTGACTTTACCTACTGATTACCACGTTATTTAGGAATAGTGACGAGTCATAGTTTCGGTCAAAATACGCGTTTATGCGTATTTTGCAACCAAACTATTCTTGGGTATCAAAACCCTTTGTTTTGATATCAAACTTGTTTTCTAACTTCGTTAAACATGTTTTAACATGTTTAACTCGTCACTTTTAGTTTAGTACTTATATAGGGTCGTAAGGTAAACGGTCTAAACAACCGCTTAGACTTTCAAACCCGACCCGTTTGGTCGATCATTAGGATCCGACCAAACATGTTTTGTGACCATAGTTGTATAGGGAATAACCTTCCGAGGTTATACTTTATGATCACTTCGTTTAAGTAGTTGTATGATAGGTAGTTTATATGCCTTAGGTAAATGACCAAAATGCCCTTTTTACGCATAAATTCATTCTAAGCATATGTAACCTAAATTTTTACATCTAAACTGATTAGGCAACATTATTAGACATGTTAAGGCATATAATACTTGTCATAGGACTAGTTAGGCGGTCCGAACGCGTTTTACGCAAACGACGCGTTAAAGTAGCGTAAGCTACCTAAACGGGTCGTAATGGGCCGTAAGCACTTAGGATAGGTTTCGATTTAGAATGTAGGCTTTGATTAAACCATATTACATGAGTTCCTATACTCATTTGGTTTACGAAACCTCATTCTATCTGATCTTCTGATTTAGGTCCGGTTTATTAACTTAGTTACCTATATTAGGTGCCGTTTGAATTCTGTGACCCCTCTAGCTTTGCTTGGTTGTTATTCAAGACTTCTAAGCATCCTCAAGTGAGTACATAGTCCCCTCTTTTACTGTTTTCAAATGTTTTGGGGTGAAACATGTGTGCTTAATTGTTATTTTCATGATTTCAAAGTATAAATTGATTATACGTGCTAGTACTTATCTTTTGACAAACTGAATGATTATCTATGGTTTAAACACTAATTTTTCAAAGATTATAAAATTAATTGTTGGGTTGTACTTATTTTATACATTCACCAAACCGATTGGTAGTACGATATAGCGCTATAGGACTAGACACCCCATTCCTGTTGTATGGAATGTCAAAAACCAAATTTTATCCAAATGGAAATTGCCTTTGTGGTATTTCTATAGTCTCTAAGGTGTAGTTTGATACACTAAGGTTTGAATTAATTCTAAATCACATTTTCTTTTGTATATTTTGATATACTTCCAAAGTATAGTTTGATATGCTCCCATATGTGATATTATTTACCAAAGTATAATTTGATATACTATGTACAAACCAACATATATTTTGTTAATTACTAAAACATAATTGATATGTTACTTTCAAACCAAAACATACTTGATATGTAATTTTCAAACCAAAACATAATTGATATGTTATTTTCAAAACCAAAGCATAGTTGATATGTTAGTTACAAAACCAAATTATACTTATGATATACTACCGAAAACTATTATTTTAACAACTAAAGTATATTTGATGTACTATCTGTTTAACTATTTTGGAACTGAAATATATTTTAATATATTACTTATCCGACTTTCTTAAAACCAAGGTATATTTTTATATATACTACAAACCTTTTTTATCAAAACTTTGTTTTACAAACAACATATTTTATACAAACTCTTTTTACTTGGTTATTTATCTATGCATTATTCTTTTATATCATCTTATTTCTTATCAATTTTCGCATGATTTATAAAGAAAACATTTTTAAGTTCATGACTACTTTTTGTTAAACATTCTTTTAAACTTATAAGTCATGAAGCCTGCATTAATAAAACCTATGTATCTCACAGGCATTTTTATGATGACGTACCTATTTTTACATATGTTTCAGGTGCTGCTATGTGATGATTGTTGATGCATGATATACATAGGCTGGACTTGTGACTTAGCGACTTTAAAACTTGAAAGACAATATTTGTATTTATCTGATTTGTAATAAACAACGAGTTCAATAATTCAATAAAATGAAACAATTTAATCCATGGTTGTGAAACAATGATTCTGTTACTACACTCCCGGACGTTTCCGCCATGTTTTGTTGTTTTATGTCACACCCCCAAAATCCACACGCGGAGTATCACCGCTTGGAGGCGTGACTGACCAGGATCAAGCCACCAATCATATTGAACAAGCATAAGTAAACATAGAATCCAACACAATATAATTGGTGTCCAAATCAAAAACATAGTTTAAGTTGCAAGCGGAAGCATAATGTCTAAAACCAAAGCAATAGTTAATAATGTTTAAGTTTATCATGAACACTCAATGTCCATGCTCCACAATGACTCTTCCCCATGCAAGCTCCTGCTAAACCTAGTGACGTGCAAAGCATGTAGTAACGAGTCAACAACAAAGTTGAGCGAGTTCACAGTTGGGTGTTCGTTTTAAGTTGTTCCAAAAACAGTTTCCTTTAACTGGCATCCCTGCCGTGGGGGTTACCCCATAGTTGAAAACGTGAATTGTTTACTCCCGTTTACTCTGGCTATCTAGCCGTGGGGGCTACCCCATGTTTAATTATTTGGCTCTCCGGTCGTGGGGGCTACCCCATGTATATACTACTAGACTCGTTACCATATCGACTGCTGACTGTAGTCATGTTTATGTGCCCTGAACTGTCAATGCCTATCATCATTGACGTGCCCAGATCCATTAGTTCACGCCCGTCCTCTGCGGCACGGTGTGAGGCATGTCAAACCTAAATAGCGCTATCTAACTAATGACCCGCTCGCCATTGGCCCGGCGATTAAGTCGATATAAAAAGGAGGGACTTCGTGATAAAGTTTTGGTCTAGTGATAGTTAACTGTCCATGAGGACGAGGAATTATATTCCTGAACCTGTACTGTCCTACCCAAGAAAGGACGAGGAATCCATATTCCTTAACCCATTCCCAACCCCTGGGAATTCCCATGCTTTGTAGAAAGTGTGAACTAACCTTGGTTTGCTCGGTAGATACACGAAAAGGTCAATCAAGCTGCTAGTGGTCAACCACGTCCAAACATGGTTACCATACAAGTCAGGTCTAGGTTCAAGTAATGCACGTTGGTCTACACATAAGCTAACAAGTTACGACACATAATGATCATAGCATACACATAGAACATGTTAAACAGTATTAGGCAAGTACACATAGGTTGCCAAACTTGTGCGGTCCAGACGATTCTACAAATGAAGCCCAATCGATGTCCGACCCATCCTGTTGTGCGATCAGCACAGCCTTGTGTGATCCACAACAGATTATGTGATCCATCTCAACCCAACCCAATAAAGCATGCAGTCCAAACTTGTGTGACCCAAACATTTAACAGTTAACTACTCTAATGCGGTCCGTTTAACTTGTGCGATTCATGCAGCTTTAACCAGTACGTTATGCTTTACAAGTAGTGCCTAGCTTGTGCGACCGGATCTTACACATCTGGTCTTGTGCGATCCTAGCAACTTGTGCGGTTGATTTATATGTGTGGGACTTGTGCGATTAGTTATTCCTTTCCTTAAATCATGCCATCGATTACAAACAATTTGACAGTTTCCAAATTCACATTCCTCGATTAAGTCAATCATTTACTAAATCATAACAATTACTCAATCATTTACACAATCGGATTTAGAAGTTTAATTTCATTAGACTTCTTTGAACTCTAAGCCGAGATCAGATCATGAACCATATTTAAACACTCAATCGGATTATCATGCTATGAATTCGAACACTACTATGCACCCTAAATCAATTCAACAACCCTTACCCGGATTTGCATAATAAAACAGTCCCATGAAAAATTATATGATATCCATTAACATGAGCAATCTCCTCGTATTTATATATTGAAACCGAACATTTGTTCCGAATTAAACATCGACGTTTTTGACAAGATAAGTACTAGCATGAACTCTAGGTTACTGAATGCGAATATCCCCTAATTTCATAAAAACCGACCCAACTCATGTAATCATCATCTCAACCTTTAATGCACATAATGTTCCTACTGACAATATTAATGAGAAATCTATGTTATTTGATTAGACCAACACATGGCCGCCATTCCTTAGTCAAAATTATCAATTTGAATGTTTGAAGTTTGCAATTTCAATGGATCATTGACAATTCTCATGCAACATAAACAGACAGCCGACAACATGAAGTAATCACTATCCACATTGGTTGCATTTTCAAGACATATCACATGTACTAGCATTATAGAATATAGGGCCAACATAACAAAGAAATTACTGATATTACTGACCTAGAGATGGAGAGTTATATTCGAGCACAAGACTTCGAAGGGGGGGGGGGGTTATCCACCGCCGTCACGATCTCAAGGAGAGTAGGGTTTGTTTTTGGTTTGCCTTCCTAATCATTTACGTACATGTATTTATATGGTTAAAGGATTTGGGCCGGTTACAAGGTTTATTCATAACAATAAATTGGGCCGATTTCGACTAATTATGCCGATGGGTTTCAAGATCAAATAAACACAAACACATATATTACATATCAATCACAATACGATTTAACATATTACAAACGTGTACAGTTGCGAAACAAACAAGTCGTGTAAACAAACAACTTAAATAATTAACGTGCAATTAATGCGAAGATGGAAATCTTGGAAACTCGAGTTGTCACATTATCCCCAACTTGAAAGAAATTTCGTACCGAAATTTAGCACGTACTCACTGAGGAAGCTAGTTAACTTGCGTGGCTTTCCTGGGGTGTCACATCCTCCCCCCGTTGATCTGGAATTTCGTCCCGAAATTCTGCAGTAGCTTCAGCCTCAGTAGTGGTTGTACTGTTCTCGAACAATTAGGGATACTTTTGTTTCATTTGGTCTTCGCGTTCCCAGGTGAACTCTGGGCCACGACGGGAGTTCCAACGAACTCGAACGAGAGGAATTCTAGTGCGCTTGAGAAACTTCACATCTCGGTCAGTAATCTCTACTGGTTCCTCGACGAATCGCAACTGATCGTCGATAGTGAGCTCCTTCAAAGGAACTATGAGGGTCTCATCTGACAGACACTTCTTCAGATTCGACACGTGGAAAACGTTGTGAACTCCACTGAGTTCTGCTGGTAGGTTCAGTTTGTAGGCCACTTTGACTATTTTCTCTATGATTTCGAATGGTCCAACGTATCGTGGGTTAAGTTTGCCTCGTTTGCCAAAACGAACAACACCCTTCCAGGGTGAGACTTTTAGTAGCACTCGATCCCCAACCTGGAACTCGAGTGGTTTCCTGCCCTTATCGGCGTAGCTTTTCTGACGGTCACGAGCTGCCACCATTCGTTGTCGTATCTGAGCAATCCTTTCTGTTGTGTCTACCACAAGTTCTGGGCCAGTGATCTGACTATCCCCCACCTCTGCCCAACAAAGAGGTGATCGGCATTTACGCCCATACAATGCCTCAAATGGAGCGGCCCGAATGCTGGTGTGGTAACTGTTATTATATGAGAATTCCACTAGTGGCAGATGTTTTTCCCAACCGTTGCCAAAGTCAATCACACACGCCCTAAGCATGTCTTCAAGGGTCTGGATGGTGTGTTCAGACTGCCCATCCGTTTGCGGGTGATAAGCTGTGCTCATATCTAAACGTGAGCCAAAGGATTTGTGCATCGCTTACCAAAGTTCTGAAGTGAACCGTGCTTCACGATCGGAAATAATAGAGGTGGGCACCCCGTGCCTCGAGACAACCTCCCTAAGATAAACGTCTGCTAGAGTGGAGAACTTGTATGTTTCTTTGATAGCCAAGAAGTGCGCAGACTTTGTGAGTCGATCCACGATCACCCAAATAGTATCGTTACCACGTTGCGATCTAGGCAGGCCAGTAACAAAATCCATGGAAATTTGCTCCCATTTCCATTGTGGTATCTCTGGTTGTTGGAGTAGGCTTGAGGGTTTCTGGTATTCGACTTTGACTCTCGCACAAGTCAAACATTTACTAACGTAGGTTGCTATGTGAGCTTTCATGCTAGACCACCAATACGTAGTTTTCAAGTCGTGGTACATCTTATCTGAACCCGAATGTACTGAGTAGCGAGACTTGTGTGCCTCATCCATCACAAGCTCTCGTAGGTTGCCATAGAGTGGGACCCAAATGCGTCCTGTTACGTAGTAAGCACCGTCTTCCTTTTGTTCTAACCATTGCCTTGAGCCACATAGGGATTCAGCCCTGACTTTTTCTGGTTTCAATGCTTCTATCTGAGAATCTCGTATCTGGGAAGGAAGACTAGACGGGATTGTAAGTTGTAACGCTCGCACGCGTTTAGGTGTAGTATCCTTTCGACTGAGGGCATCGGCCCAACATTGGCTTTGCCCGGATGGTATCTGATCGAGCATTCGTAATCATTCAGTAGCTCGACCCATCGACGTTGTCGCATGTTCAACTCCTTCTATTTGAAGATATGCTCGAGACTCCTGTGATCGGTGTAAATGGCGCACTTGGTACCGTACAGGTAATGTATCCATATCTTAAGCGCAAGAACAACAGCTCCCAGCTCTAAATCGTGTGTAGTGTAGTTCTTTTCATGAACTTTAAGTTGGCGTGAGGCGTACGCAATAACTTTATCCCGTTGCATCAATACACAACCAAGACCCTTGTAGGTCCCCTTTTCATATGGATCTTCAACAGAATTGTCAATCTAATCAAGAGTACGGAATCCTCTTGATCAGAATATCACAGAAACAAGTAGAAGAACAGCAATCACTTTCAAACTGGGTTTCTATTGATTATCAATCAAACTGAATTACAATCAATCTAAACCCTAACACAATTTCGTCCAAGAACAAGCCTCTCACGAAATTGCTCTCTCACAAATACTGTTTTGGCTGATCAACCTAAACCCTAAAGCATAACCTTGTTTATATAACACAAGGTTTGCAACTTGGGCTAAGGTTTCCTACATGGGCAAAGCCCAAATCGTCCACCCTTGTCCCAACTGGGTTTTGTTTAGCCCAAACTCTATTATCTCACTAACACAAAGCTAAACCCGCATACTGTTTATCGTTTATCTAATTACAAGATATCCAAAGACCAAATCTAAGCTGTTGTCACAAATATGCACTAACAAACTCCCCCTTGACAATAGCTTCATAAAATAACTTTGTCTTCAGTCATCTTGCAATCTTCATGTAGTCTTGCCCTGTCTTTGGTCTTTGGATAGCTTCAGCTTCAATAGCTTCTGTCAGCAACAGACTCCCCTAAGCTGATGCATCCAATCACCAAATCTTCAAAAACTTTAGCGTTTGAGTACACTCCAGTTCAGCATTTGTAAAGCAATCTTCAATCTCTTCATCTTTGTCTGCAATGTAGAAAGGAGGTTCTACCATGCATCCAATCAAACTCTCATCTTCACAGCAACTTCTCAACAACATACTGCTTCAACCTGTATACTATAAAACAAACATCTCGAGAAACCATAAGAATTTTTCAACAAAGTTAAGTAAATTATTATTTTTCAAGATATAGTTAAACTGTATCACAGATTAAGCATTTTCAATTTCATCACCAACACGCAAAACTTTTTAATCAAACACCCTATAACCCGCATGATTTAAAATTTTGAACTCACTTTCCAACACTGTCTCCCCCTATCAGTAACAATTCCTCCAAGAATAACAGTTTTCCGTACGTTAAGAATTTTAAACAGAAAAAGACACTATTTTTGTATTTTCTGAAAGCAAATAAATACGAAAAGCAATAAACACTCTATTTTTGTGAGAATCACCGGTAAGAAGATCATATCAGCAAAATCAAACTGTTTCACACAATTAGATAATTCTTTATTTAATTTTTCGTGAAAAGTAGTCCAAGACGATTACTAGTATGATTGTCCACTTAAACAAAATGCATGAACATTTCAAGTACCATTACCGTATGACACGTTAAGGTAATTTTATTACTGATATACTAGCGTGTCCCACTTCAGGATATACCCCCGCGATCAAGGTATGCACAAAGATTCATCGTATTTGGTTAGTATACTGTATTCATCCGTTTTGTTTTTCAACATTTAGATATTGGTGTACAGGTCAGTACTTCCGTACAGCAGAGAGACCAAAATATCTAACGAGGGCTAAGACAAATACCAATTTTGGTACGAATTATGCATTTTGCATTTTTGAATAACTCTCTTTGAGAGCTTCTTCATTTAAGGGTTTTGGCATTTTTAGCTCTTTTAAGATATCCTGGGTGTGTCTAGGTCAGCATGTATCTGGATGCAGCAGAAGGACACCCCTGATATCCCCAGATGAAAAACAGTATAAAGACCCAAAACTTTAGATTTTGGCAATCTATCAACGCAAGATTTAAGGTCATTAAACCATACACCACTGATGTGTTCCCCACTCATACACGGTTCATTTAGGTTTATATCACATTGGTAAGTTGATTATTTCATGCTTTTTGCCTACTGGTACATCATATGATGAAGCTGCTATCACACTTAAGCATTTTAATTTCAATTTCAGTGTGACAGTCTAACTTGCTGATGTACTATCATTTCTTCTTGTTCACATAGTGATAACTCATTTTTAATTTTCTATTTTTTTATGTTTTTGATTTTTCAAATTTTTTTTTATTTTTGATTTTTAAGAAAAGCAGTAAACTATTTACAAAAATCTTATGAAAAACCAGTTATTCAGGATTCCTCATCCCGTTGAGTTCGACTAAATGTTCAAAGCGAGCCCTGTCAAAAGCTTTAGTATAAAGATCTGCCAGGTTATCTAGTGTGTCGACTCGATGTAATTCAATTAGTCGTTTTTCAGCACAATCCCGTATAAAATGATGACGTATGTCAATATGTTTTGTGCGATTGTGTTTCACGGGATTATTAGTTATTGAAATTGTGGCATTATTGTCTATCATAATAGGAGTACGAGTGAAATCCAAACCATAATCGCGCATTTGCTGTTGTATCCAGAGAACCTGAGAGCAGCAGCTACCCGCAGCAATATATTCAGCTTCACACGTAGATGTAGACACACAAGATTGCTTCTTGCATTGCCAAGACACAATCCTGCCTCCTAAGAACTGACAACCACCTGTTGTAGACTTTCTGTTTGACTTGCATCCTCCAAAGTCTGAGTCAGTGTATGCAACAAAATTCATATCACTATCAGCTGGATACCACAACCTAAGTTTAGGTTTCCCCTTCAAGTAACGAAGAATACGCTTCACTGCTTTCATGTGTGAATCTTTTGGATTAGCTTGATATCTGGCACACAAGCATACTGCAAACATAATGTCAGGTCTTGAAGCAGTCAAGTACATTAGAGAACCAATCATCGCCCTGTATTGAGTTGGGTCAACGTCTTCAGTACTTTCATGATCTGGGCCAAGATTGTGATTTTCGCAAATGGGTGTGCTGAAAGTAGAGCAATCATTCATTTTGAACCGACTCAAAATGTCATACACATACTTTGTTTGATGAATAAACATTCCATCCTCCTTCTGTTCAACTTGTAATCCCAGAAAGTAAGACAGCTCACCCATAGCGCTCATTTCGAACTTGCTCTTCATTACCTGCTCGAACTCTTTACACATGCTCTCATCTGATGACCCAAAGATGATGTCATCCACGTACACCTGTACTAGCAGAAAATCTTCCTTCTTCCTCTTGATGAACAGTGTACTGTCAATCTGACCCCTTTCAAAACCATTCTTGATCAGATGTGTAGACAGTGTCTCGTACCACACCCTGGGAACTTGATGTAATCCATACAAAGCCTTATCAAGTTTGTACACCCGATCTGGATAATCTGGATCAACGAACCCATCTGGTTGTGAGACATACACCACTTCTTGGACTTTCCCGTAAAGAAATGCACTCTTCACGTCTAGTTGGTAAACTTTGAAGCCCTTGAATGTTGCGAAAGCTAGAAACAAATGAATTGCCTCCAACCTTGCCACTGGTGCAAACACCTCATTATAATCAATCCCTTCCTGCTGATTGAAACCTTTTACCACCAATCGAGCCTTGTTTCGCGTCACTATCCGTCTGTCATCCTTCTTGCACTTAAACACCCACTTAGTGCCAATCTCTCTTTCACCTTTAGGAAGGTCCACTAACTCCCAAACCTTCAACTTCGCAAACTGGGCCAATTCCTCTTGCATAGCCTCAACCCATGAATTGTCTTTAAGAGCCATGTGTATGTTTTTAGGATCCTCTTGGGAAATAAAGCAACTATACAAGCACTCGTTCACAATCCCAGTCTTCTCAATCGAAACAAATAAACCAGAATTCACTGCTATGCTTCTTCTCGTCTGAACACCTGCAGTAGGATCCCCAAGTATCATGTCAACTGGATGATCTCTATTTGCACGTGAAGTAGCAACATCATCGACTTCTAGATTGTCACCCAGGTTTGATCCAATCTCCCCCTGAATATTCTGATCTGCAAACGGATTAATGAACTCCTCCCCCTGAATGGGTTCAGAGTCACTATCACTTGAATCAGGATCAGCCGCACCTTGGGAAGTTTCTGGAGCATCTGTCATATCAACGTTCGATCTAGGCATGAACTCGCCTTCATCGTCTCTACCAATCACTGCTTGAATCAACTGAGAATCATCTGCATTTGGAAACTCAGGAATATTAAATGATTTAAAAGTGCTTTCATAATCATATAATATAGCAGGACCACTCGTTGATTGTTGAGGTTTGTATGTAGTAATTTCAACATTGTAAACAACCTCAATTTTACCAGTTTTTAGATTAAAAACCCTTTTATTCGGTGTGCCAGGCACATAACCTAGAAAGTAGCCATCGTCAGCCACCTCACCGAATTTTTGTTTATCTTTATTTCGCACAATGGTGCAGGGTAATCCAAATGGTTCAAAGCCTTCTAAGTTAGGTTTCTTGTTAAACATCAATTCATGACAAGTTTTATTAAAACGTTTAACAGTCAAAACTTTGTTTACGACGTAGCATGCTGTATTCACAGCTTCTCCCCAGAAAAGAACTGGTAGCTTTGAATCTGAAAGCATCGTCCTAGCGGCTTCAATCAACGTCCTGTTTTTCCTCTCAGTAACTCCATTTTGTTGAGGTGTATAAGGAGCAGAATATTGATGTTCAATTCCCTTTCGAAGACAATAGAGATCCAGAATTCGATTCTTGAACTCCGTGTCATTATCACTCCTTATCCTCTTGATCCTTGCATCATGAACGTTTTCCAATTTCGTAAAAAGATCTATCAGCATCTCCACTGTCTCATCTTTTGTACCTAAAAAGAAAACCCATGAATAACGTGAGTAATCATCAGTGATAACTAAACAATAGTACTTTCCACCTATACTCCTTACGTTCACTGGACCGAATAAATCCATGTGAAGTAATTCATAAGGGGCATCTATGGAATTTACTGTTTTAGACTTATGAGGTTTCTTGTGTTGTTTTCCCTTTTGACATGGAAGACATTTATCTTCCACTTGAAACCTCTGCATTGGAACCCCTTTCACTAGCTCATGTTTAACAAGGTAATTCATTTTTCGATAGTGAATATGGGCCATGCGTCTGTGCCACAACATCGATTCAGCTTCAGATGCTTTCGAAAGTAAACACACCACCACAGCATTTGGATCCTTAGTACCCATGTCCATGACATAAGTGTCATTTCTCCTTGGCGCTCGCATCACTATCCAATCGTCCGGAATCTTCAAACCTGGTTTCAACACTAATGCTTCATTCTTGGTTAAATGGACCGAGTGACCCTTGTCGCAGACTTGTGACACGCTCATCAGATTGTATTTAAGCTGCTCCACATAGTTCACTTTGTCCAGTGTGATCTTCCCATTGGTCACTTTTCCTCGGCCTGTAATTCTACCACCTTTAGCACCCGCAAAATTTACATTTCCACCATCATAATCTTCAAATTCAGTCAACAATCTCGCATCCCCCGTCATGTGCCTAGAGCAGCCACTATCAACATACCACAAGTTGATAATCCTCCTTAGCAGCTCCTGCACACACCAACCAAGAAATTAGTTAGATTGGGGGACCCAAGCCTTAATGGTCTTGGGTCGTCCAAATTCACCAACTATTTGAACATCCATCCAATATCCATTACTCCTAATTGGAGTCTTGGATCTCAGACCTTTTGATGGAATTTGATTTTGATTTCCACTAGGTCTTTGGTCCTGAGGGTTCCTATATGTGTTTGGACTATTTGACCTTTGAAAATTTTGGTTTTGATACCTTGAATTTTGATTCCAAGAAGCATTATTGTTGTAATTTCTAAAGCCATTGTTATAAAAAGTTCGACCACCATCATTTTGGTATCGATTTTGATATTGACCTTGACTTCTAAAATTATTTGAATTATTATTGTTCATTCTTGGTGAACTGCTTCTAGGTCTCTCATATCTTCCTGGTGGAGATCTAGGCTGAAATCTTGGTTGATTTCTTTGAAAACGAGGAACTTGTGGAGTTCCTTTTTTCAGCCTTATCTACACCAACAGCAACATTTTCTGGTTGCTTAGGAGCAGAATTCTTTGGAGAATTTGAGCCTTTCTCCTCACTGTCACCTTTCTTCTCAGGTGATTTCCCTCTCTGTTTTTCACTAAGTTGTGCTTCACTCTTTTTGTTAGGACAGCAGCTAGCTACATGTCCTTTGGTGTGACATTTGAAGCACGATCTCTTTTTCGAAGACTTCTTTTCTGAATCCTTTGAACTAGATTCGGGTTTTTCTGATGATGCCTTAGAAGGATTTGGTTCAGTTTGCTTAGTTTCAAAATTTTCTTTGTTCTTGTTTTTAGCAAACTCTACATTAGATTCGTTTTCAATAACAGCTGTTTCGTTTTTCATGTCACTTCCTTGAACAAAATTAACCTTTTTAACAAAAGTTGGATTGTTATTCTTAGGATGTGAAGTTTTCTTTTTCAAAACAGGTGTGCTGTTATTATCCTTCTGAGCATCAGCACTCACAAACACATTTCCTTGGCTTGATGTGGAACTACTTGGTGATGTTGACACAAAGTCCATGAGGTCATCTTCATCATGCAAGAAAGAATAGTCATGACTAACAGGAGGTGGAACTTCATTGAAACCATGGAATCCCACACTGGTTTTGTCATTACTTTTCTTCAAGCCTCCCATCATATGTTTCATTACAAAAGTAGAGTCCCTGAATTGACCTAATTTCTTTTCAAGTTCAACAATTTTGAGCTGTGCATCTGACAACTCTTTGCATTTTTCAGAAACCTCTTTTGTTTTCTTAGCCATCATTTCATGAGCTAAGTCTATGACTTGAAGTTTTTCGTTTACTTTGCAGGTTAAAGAGTCAATTTTACTTTCATAACCTTTTATCTTCTTCAAGTATGAGGATTCATTTCTTTTAGCAAAAAAAAATGCTTCTTTTATGTTAGACATCTCGCTCACCAGACTTTGGTTTTGTGTTGACAACCTGTCAACCTCACCCTGTAGTTCACGACATTTTAAACACACAGAATTCGACTTTACCTCTCCTGTTTGTTTGTCAAGATTGTCCATTAGCGCTGCAAGTTGAGCTTCCATTCGCTAGTATTTAGCTTCCTTTTCTTCAGCTTCCTTTTCATAGTCAGACTTTTGCTTTTCTTCTTCAGCATCTTTTGTCTGATCACCCTTCTTTTCTTCAGCTTTACTCTCTATTTTCACCTCAGCCTCACTTTTCTTCTCAACTTCAGCATCATCCACTGTAGCTTCACCATCATCAACTGGCGTTATCTCTGCCATGAATGCCTGTGTGACATTGTCATCATTTTCCAAGTGAACACTCCAGTCATATGAACCTTCTCGAGCAGTAGAGATCAGCGCTCTCGAGTTAGAGTTGTTTGATGCATTCCTATTGTTTGAACTCTGACTCGAAGTCTCCTGCTTTTGTTTTTGACATTCCCTAGCAAAATGCCCATAACTTTGACAGTTGAAGCATCTCACTTTGGTCTTATCAAAACCAACAGTCTTTCCTATAAACTTCCTTCCCGTTCGGTTCATAAACCTCTTCACTCGTCTAGTAATCATGGCCATTTGCCACTGCAAATCCATATCTTCAAGATCATCAGGGTCAATCTGATCGTAATCTTCATCTAAAGTGGCAGGATCAAATATCTTCCCCTGAATGTAGTTCTCATAAGAAGCAACAAATGAAGCAAGTAGAGCAAGATGCTCTTCAGCAGACTTCACACTCATTGGCATCGACTTAACACCACTGCTCTGCTTAGAACCTGATGTTCTCTTGGCTCCTGATGATCCTTCTGAAGCAGCTATAAAACACACATCACCATCTTCATTCACTGTGACCTGCTCATTCTCACACGATAGAAACGCAGTAGCAGAGTCGCTAGAAGTGTTGTGAGATGAAGAAGATGTAAGCCCATTGTAAATTGCTGGATCTTGAACCTGATCATATCCGGTGTCTTTCTTCTTCATACTGAGCTCATAAGCACTCAGCTTGCTAACTACTTCTTCAAGCTCTTTTGTCTCATAATCTGCTTCTCCCTTGATCATGAGAGTGTAGATATCCCACTTGGTAGGTAAGGCATCGAGCAGCTTGTCATTCTTCTCAACGTCAGAATAGCAATCGATCTCATAATTCTCCATTTCTGACATCAGATGGTAGTAACGAGTGATGATGTCCTCAAGTGACTCATGTTTCATGTATTTGAAAACAGCAAACTGCTTCTTCAGAAGATCAACTTTATTTTTCTTGACATCTGCATTTCCCGCATATCTTTTCTCTAATGCATCCCACATATCCTTTGAGTTTGTGTACTTCTTGAAGGTATGCTTGATGCTATCAGGTAAGGACATTTTGATTGCAGCCAAGGCTCTCTTTTCAGCCTCATACATCTTTTTATCAGCATCTTCCATGTTCACATAGGCAGTTCTACGTGGTCTGCCCTCAAAGTCGTGTGTAGGGTTTGTGTACCCATCTTCAATGCATATCCACATGCGAGTATCCTGATATTCAATAAAGGATTGAAAACGATCCTTCCATGTCAAGTAATTTTCCACCTTCATCATCTTAGGCGGTTTGTTGGTAGTGCCAACCTCATGCTCCATCTTCAACAGCTCATTTAAAGTAGACATGTTCGACATTTTAAACGTTGCAGACTGATAAAACCGTACAAAATATCTTCGAAAACAGTGGTTACCAAATTACACCTTTAGAATCGTCTCGAAAAGACGAATCCAATGATATCTAATGTCGAAAACCGAAATCGGGATTTTCCAGAGTTTTTTTTTTTTTGTGCTAAAAATACAAGGAATTAAATGGTGCAGACGGTTTCGTCAGATGAGTTACGGTTCACTTTCTATTTCCTAAAACGTGAATTTTTAATTTTTAGTTACGCTTGCCAAGAAATTTTCCACCTCTTAATTTCGCTGGAAAGTCAATTAAATTCGCTGGTATAATTTTGCTGCACAATTTCGCTGATCAAGTTCGCTAACAGGACAATTTCGCTGATCAAGTTCGCTGCAAATTCGCTGGTCTATTTCGCTATTACGACGACCAGTAAATTCGCCGAAAACCGTAATAATTTCGCTGTGGAAAATTATACGGTTACCAAAGTCGCCTTTGGATTTAAATTCGCCGACAAGTTCGCAGATCAGTTAAATTCGCAGGTCCAATTAATTTTGCAGGTCTGTAAATTTGGAAATTCAATCTTCTCGAAAATTTTGATGATTTTCTGGATTCTCCTAACAACTTCTGCAGAATCGAAACAGCAAAATCAGCAACCTTTTCACCCAAATTCGATGAACTTGATGAAGAAACCAAGAAAAATCTTCGAATTTCAGCCAAAATTTTTTCCAGAATAAACCAACAAATGTCCTGCAAACCTGTAAATCAGCAAACAAACAAAGCAGAATATCAAAAAATCCAATAAATTTCGAAATTTTTTATCAAAACAGCCAAGAATTTCAAAAAATTTTATCAAACAAACAGAAAAATTTTGAAAATTTCAAAACCCTAATTTTCAAAAATTCGAAAAACTCCCTGTTTCTGCAGAACACAATTCTGAACCGAGCCTTCAAGAGCCTAATGCTCTGATACCAATTGTAGGTCCCCTTTTCGTATGGATCTTCAACAGAATTGTCAATCTAATCAAGAGTGCGGAATCCTCTTGATCAGAATATCACAGAAACAAGTAGAAGAACAGCAATCACGTTCAAACTGGGTTTCTATTGATTATCAATCAAACTGAATTACAATCAATCTAAACCCTAACACAATTTCGTCCAAGAACAAGCCTCTCACGAAATTGCTCTCTCACAAATACTGTTTTGGCTGATCAACCTAAACCCTATAGCATAACCTTGTTTATATAACACAAGGTTTGCAACTTGGGCTAAGGTTTCCTACATGGGCAAAGCCCAAATCGTCCACCCTTGTCCCAACTGGGTTTTGTTTAGCCCAAACTCTATTATCTCACTAATACAAAGCTAAACCTGCTAACAGTTTATCGTTTATCTAATTACAAGATATCAAAAGACCAAATCTAAGCTGTTGTCACAAATATGCACCAACAAAATTCATCCACCCTGTATTGATGCGTCGCAGTAAACCACAAAGTCGCATGTGCCTTCAGGCAATGAGAGGATAGGTGCGCTACAAAGTCTGTCCTTCAAGTGCTGAAATGCCGTTTCCTGTGCATCACCCCAACGATAGGTGACGCCCCTCTGTGTTAGCGAAGTGAGAGGTTGCGCGATCTTGGAGAAATCCTTGATAAACCTTCTGTAGTAACCTGCCAAGCCCAAGAATTGGCGGATTTCTGTTGGTATACGTGGTGCAGGCCAGTTCTTGATCGAGTCGACTTTTGATGGATCAATGTGAATCCCATTCCCGTTTACCACGTGGCCTAAGAAATGGACTTCCCGAAGCTAGAAGTCGCATTTGGAAAACTTAGCATAAAGTTGCTTTGTTCGAAGGAGTTCCAACATAAGTCGCATATGCTGCTCGTGTTCCTCCTGACCCTTGGAGTAGATCAGAATGTCGTCGATGAGAGCAATTAAGTGACACATTCATTTGGTTAGGCTAGGTTCGAACATCGAGTCTGCGAATCCATATCGGTCGTATCAAGTTCAAAGTTCAGTACTTGTGGTAGCATCACATGCATAGCCCAATGCTCATCGAGTAATATTCGTAGAGTGTAACTTGTCCAAGCAAGTCTCCGCGAGGATTGTTGTTAGGATCACAGAATCCCAAAAGTATATCATGCATTGGTGTGGCAACATAAGAAAGAGTAGTCTCATTCGGTGGGTAAGCGTTTTAAGAATTCCCAGCAAGGGTTTACTCAATATTGAATGTACAGCTGGCTGCACACCAGTTGGGTATAGTTAAGATAAGGTATGTCATTGACTACATATTGTTGTCGCGGGGTTAAATCAATCAGAACAAGAACTTAACATAGCAGCAGGGTTATCGTACAATCGTGTAGCATTAAGTTTCACTGTGACCCCCACTAGGAGCCGTTGGATTCGCCCCCATGCGAAGGAGGGACAATTTGACTAAATCCATGAGCTTAGGTGTGTGTGTCATCAAGTAAGTAACCAAGTCCGGGGGTTTCCTTAAGTCGTGCAATTGAGTCCAACATACGTCTGCGTATTCATGAGGTTCCAAGGAAAGACGTGTGAATGCATTCGAGAAAGTATAATCGTATCAACATAACACCACTATTCTCAAGGTTTCGTGGGGTGATCACCAGTGATCAGGAGTCTAGCCTTCTAGATCCTCTAAGCTAGAGAGTGGTTCTTTTCAGTGGTTCGTCATGGAGGAGCGAGAATGTAACGTTGCTGTGGTACGGGTGTGATAGTTTGCTCTAAGCCAATGGTAGGAAGCGGGCATACTAGCCATCAATAATCATGAATCGGTACAAGAGTTAGTGCAGAGATTTTATATATGCAAGAAAACTATCATAAAATAGGGTACGTCTCCTGTAGTGTAAGGTGGGTCATGCAAACGGATAATTTATCGTGCTTGCTGGTAGGTTGACTGATCCATAACTCTGTCCCTAAATGTCTTGAAGACTATTTCACCAATAATGGCATCCATTCGCTAAGTTAGGTATACGATAGAGTTAGTCAAATAGAATAAAAATGAACCATCCAACAGGGTAGTAAGATAGTCTCCCGTTTGGGAAAAGTCGTGGTATGGTTATTGGCGTTTCATTAAATTGGTTGCCATCCGAAATAACAGGGAGTTACTGAGGTTCATACGAAGGATCGAGTGTAAACGGGGTCCACCGACAATCGAAAATCTCAACCAGTTAACCTGCTATCTAGAAGCAATTTCCAGTAGTGGTACATGGCGGCATGGCACAAAAAGGGAAGTTCTTTGCATCACGGTCACAAGGGTATATCACTTGTCCAAAACAGAATTTGGTTGGCAGGGTTGCTAGTTTGCAAAACGACGTACGTGTGTAATTGTGGCTGCTTCGTTTCTGGTATAGACGACCAGTGGAGATGACAAGGTTCGTCAACAGGATGCGTGGGTGTAGTTCTCCTAAACCCAAGTTCATTTGAGCTGGTTCTGGTCTATGTGGTTGTTGGCGTACAAGCCGGATGTACGGAGGGTCAAGTGGCGATGTCATGTCGAGATAAGCGTACAAATAGATAGAATGCATAAACAGTCGTAGCAGGGTGACGAGCAGTTAGGAAGGGGTTTGACCACCTCTTGTCAAAATGCCACATGGGGCGCAGTAAGGATAACATGCAACATGCTATTGTTCTAATAATCATACCATAGATAACACATCATGCAAAAGTACCCTAGTAGGTAGGCAATTTCAACTTAAATCACATTACCTAATGTATTGAGTCTTGCACGTGGAGCGAAGCGTCATTGTGGATCGTTGAGCACTGTACAGGTTATAGTCTGGTTTTAACAAAAACTGTTCCCCCCTTATTAAAACCAAGTTCACTATAACCAATGGCTCTGATACCAATCTGTCACACCCCCAAAATCCACACGCGGAGTATCACCGCTTGGAGGCGTGACTGACTAGGATCAAGCCACCAATCATATTGAACAAGCATAAGTAGACATAGAATCCAACATAATATAATTGGTGTCCAAATCAAAAACATAGTTTAAGTTGCAAGCGGAAGCATAATGTCTAAAACCAAAGCAATAGTTAATAATGTTTAAGTTTATCATGAACACTCAATGTCCATGCTCCACAACGACTCTTCCCCATGCAAGCTCCTGCTAAACCTAGTGACCTGCAAAGCATGTAGTAACGAGTCAACAACAAAGTTGAGCGAGTTCACAGTTGGGTGTTCGTTTTAAGTTGTTCCAAAAACAGTTTCCTTTAACTGGCATCCCTGCCGTGGGGGTTACCCCATAGTTGAAAACGTGTTTTGTTTAATCCCGTTTACTCTGGCTATCTAGCCGTGGGGGCTACCCCATGTTTAATTATCTGGCTCTCCGGCCGTGGGGGATACCCCATGTATATACTACTAGACTCGTTACCATATCGACTGCTGACTGTAGTCATGTTTATGTGCCCTGAACTGTCAATGTCTATCATCATTGACGTGCCCAGATCCATTAGTTCACGCCCGTCCTCTGCGGCATGGTGTGAGGCTTGTCAAACCTAAATAGCGCTATCTAACTAATGACCCGCTCGCCATTGGCCCGGCGATTAAGTCGATATAAAAAGGAGGGACTTCGTGATAGAGTTTTGGTCTAGTGATAGTTAACTGTCCATGAGGACGAGGAATTATATTCCTGAACCCGTACTGTCCTACCCAAGAAAGGACAAGGAATCCATATTCCTTAACCCAT
Organism: Helianthus tuberosus; assembly: GCA_030545235.1. Classification (NCBI taxonomy): domain Eukaryota; kingdom Viridiplantae; phylum Streptophyta; class Magnoliopsida; order Asterales; family Asteraceae; genus Helianthus; species Helianthus tuberosus. The sequence goes on from JARYGA010032130.1 coordinate 62,791, forward strand.
TCCAAACCCCTGGGAATTCCCATGCTTTGTAGAAAGTGTGAACTCACCTTGGTTTGCTCGGCAGATACACGAAAAGGTCAATCAAGCTGCTAGTGGTTAACCACGTCCTAACATGGTTACCATACAAGTCAGGTCTAGGTTCAAGTAATGCACGTTAGTCTACACAAAAGCTAACAAGTTACGACACATAATGATCATAGCATACACATAGAACATATTAAACAGTATCAGGCAAGTACACATAGGTTGCCAAACTTGTGCGGTCCAGACGATTCTACAAATGAAGCCCAATCGATGTCTGGCCCATCCTGTTGTGCGATCAGCACAGCCTTGTGCGATCCACAACAGATTGTGCGATCCATCTCAACCCAGCCCAATAAAGCATGCAGTCCAAACTTGTGTGACCCAAACATTTAACAGTTAACTACTCTAATGCGGTTCGTTTAACTTGTGCGATTCATGCAGCTTTAACCAGTACGTTATGCTTTACAAGTAGTGCCTAGCTTGTGCGACCGGATCTTACACATCTGGTCTTGTGCGATCCTAGCAACTTGTGCAGTTGACTTATATGTGTGGGACTTGTGCGATTAGTTATTCCTTTCCTTAAATCATGCCATCGATTACAAACAATTTGACAGTTTCCAAATTCACATTCCTCGATTAAGTCAATCATTTACTAAATCATAACAATTACTCAATCATTTACACAATCGGATTTAGAAGTTTAATTTCATTAGACTTCTTTGAACTCTAAGCCGAGATCAGATCATGAACCATATTTAAACACTCAATCGGATTATCATGCTATGAATTCGAACACTACTATGCACCCTAAATCAATTCAACAACCCTTACCCGGATTTGCATAATAAAACAGTCCCATGAAAAATTATATGATATCCATTAACATGAGCAATCTCCTCGTATTTATATATTGAAACCGAACATTTGTTCCGAATGAAACATCGACGTTTTTGACAAGATAAGTACTAGCATGAACTCTAGGTTACTGAATGCGAATATCCCCCAATTTCATAATAACCGACCCACCTCATGTAATCATCATCTTAACCTTTAATGCACATAATGTTCCTACTGACAATATTAATGAGAAATCTATGTTATTTGATTAGACCAACACATGGCCGCCATTCCTTAGTCAAAATTATCAATTTGATTGTTTGAAGTTTGCAATTTCAATGGATCATTGACAATTCTCATGCAACATAAACAGACAGCCGACAACATGAAGTAATCATTATCCACATTGGTTGCATTTTCAAGACATATCACATGTACTAGCATTATAGAATATAGGGCCAACATAACAAAGAAATTACTGATATTACTGACCTAGAGATGGAGAGTTATATTCGAGCACAAGACTTCGAAGGGGGGGGGGGGGGGTTTATCCACTACCGTCACAATCTCAAGGAGAGTAGGGTTTGTTTTGGTTTGCCTTCCTAATCATTTACGTACATGTAGTTATATGGTTAAAGGATTTGGGCCGGTTACAAGGTTTATTCATAACAATAAATTGGGCCGATTTCGACTAATTATGCCGATGGGTTTCAAGATCAAATAAACACACACACATATATTACATATCAATCACAATACGATTTAACATATTACAAACGTGTACAGTTGCGAAACAAACAAGTCATGTAAACAAACAACTTAAACAATTAACGTGCAATTAATGCGAAGATGGAAATCTTGGAAACTCGAGTTGTCACATTTTACGTGGTCGGGGTGTGACACATACCCAACCCCATCACCTAACTCCACACCGGCCCACTCTCCATCTTCCACTGCCACTCACCCGGCCAAAAACCAACCTTCCCCTATCCCGCCTAACATTAACAGTCCCCAACACTCACACTTATCTATCCAACCCAACCCAACCCAAAACTCGTTGGCCCAAACCACATCCCCTATCTCACACCCCATATCCTCTGATTTCCAAACAACTCCAACCCCACATCCTTTTGCTCATCAGACGCAACTCCCCTAACTCAGCCTACCTCCAACTGTTCCTCACCACCACTTACTTCCGCACAACTTCAATCCTCTCACCCAACCCGAACCATGCGCACATGCGTAATGGATGGCATTTTCAAACCCAAACGACAACTCAATCTCCACACATCAACTGTTATTCCCGTACCCAAAAACCCCTCTGATGCTTTATCCATACCGGAGTGGCACAATGCCATGACTAATGAATTTCACGCTCTTATTAAGAATGAGACTTGAGAATTGGTTCCAAGGTGACATCACATGCACATAATCCGAAGTATGTGGCTCTTTAAACATAAGTACAGGTCAGATGGTAGTTTGGAACGCTATAAAGCTCGTTTGGTTTGTGATGGTCGCTTACAACAGGTTGGTATTGATTGTGGGGAAACATTTAGTTCGGTAGTCAAACCGGCCACCATTCGGACTGTTTTGTCCATTGCTCTATCACAGTCATGGAAGGTGCATCAACTTGACGTTACTAATGCCTTCCTTCATGGTACACTTAATGAAACCGCATATCAACCAATGGGTTTTCGGGATCGAAAATTTCTGGATCATGTGTGTCGCTTGAAGAAGTCTCTCTATGGTTTGAAACAGGCACCTCGGGCATGGTACCAAAGATTCACCGACAACGTTCTCACTCTCGGTTTTAATCAAAGTAAATGTGATGCATCTCTCTTCACCTATCATCATGGAACGGATGTCGCCTACCTTCTTCTTTGTGTGGATGATATCTTACTAGTCACTTCTTCGGATAAGCTTCGTCATCATCTTATGACACATCTGGCCAGTGAATTCACCATGAAAGATTTGGGTACTCTTAGTTTCTTTCTCGGCATTTCTGTCTCTCGTAGTGGCGACACCATGTTTCCGTCACAACAGGCCTATGCTCTTGACATTATTGCACGTGCACGTATGCAAGCATGTAACCCGGTAACCACTCCAGTTGACACACATACTAAACTTAGTGCATTGTCCGGTGACGCTTTTGACGACCCAACTCTCTATCGTAGCCTCGCGGGTGCCCTACAATACTTGTCCTTCACGCGTCCGAATATTAGTTTTGTTGTTCAATAGGTATGTATGCATATGCATGCCCCTATAACTGAACATTGGAATGCTTTAAAACGTATCATCTGTTACATTAAAGGCACATCATCTTTGGGTCTTCATTTGGGTCGCTCTCTTAACCCGGCCCTACTAGCTTATACAGACGCTGATTGGGCCGGCTGCCCTGACACACGTCGATTGACTAGCGGATATTGCGTTTATTACGGAGAAAATCTTATCTCTTGGTCTTCTAAACGACAAAATACCAATTCCCGCTCTAGCACTGAAGCTGAATACCGAGGTGTGGCTAATGTTGTTTCTGAAATTTGTTGGTTACGTAATTTGCTTCTTGAACTACATCGACCTCTAAGTCGCGCTACCTTGGTATATTGTGACAACGTGAGTGCTATATATTTATAGGGTAACCCTGTGCAACATCAATGCACAAAACACATTGAGCTTGACATACATTTCGTCTGGGAAGAGGTACAAAGAGGTCAAGTTAGAGTTCTTCATGTTCCATCTCGTTATCAAATCACTGACATCTTCACTAAAGGTCTACCACGCATTCGGTTTGAAGATTTTCGGTCCAGTCTCAGCCTACGGTCTCCTCCCGCTTCGACTGCAGGGGTGTAAAAACCTACGTATAATTATAATATTGTGTAAAGATATTGGTTCCATAGTTTGTGGCCATCAGTTTGTAAACTCCCTACATGTAGGGAGGTAAGGGCTCTATATATCATGAATGATAAACACAGAGGAGGACACGATCCATATTAAATTATTATACCATTGTTATCAATATCGAACCATACAATAAGAGAAAATGCTCAAATACCAATTATAGATCTCTATCACATGGATCATTACGAGATTGACAATCAATCAAGGGTGCGGAATCCCTTTGATAAATCACACGAACACAGAAATAAGGTATTCAGATGAAGAACACAACAATCACTTTCAAACTGGTATTCTATTGATTAACCAACACGAATGTTTACAATCAATTCAATACCAAAAGAAATCTCTCAGCTACTCTCTGTATATTTCAAAATGGTATTCTATTGATTAACTGAAACTCTTGGAATCAACCAAAACCCTAATGCAAAACATGTTTGCATACTAGGCTTTGGACTGGGCTAGGCCATTCTCCAAGCTAATTACAACTCTAAACAAGCTAAACACAAATGCTAAGCTCAATACAAATTATCCAAAGACTAAGATGTTAAACTATTAAGCTGTTGCCATAAAATATGCACCAACATACACCGAGGTAAGTCAGACTCATTAGTGGAGATTACCTGTTTATCTTTTCAGTTTGTTAAGACAATTTGATGTCGGATGTGTACTTGTTATGTTGGAGAGAATTTATTAGCTTTGAGACATGTTGTGTTGGATGTGTATGAACTATTTATGTAGGAATTTTGACTTTGGATCATTTGACTTTTATGAACGTGCGTGTTGAAATCTGAATGGTTCAATCGTACTAAAAACATGTACATATATGTTGACTTTAAATTGTCAAACAGGATAACTCATGTTCCTGCTTCAACAGTTTTAGATAGGTGAGCATTATAATATGCTCTTAATGATCATTATAATCAGTAATGATGCAGGAACAACATATGCATAATAAAAAAAACATGATGATCATTAAAATTCAGCTTCATTCATTACAAAGTCATGACAATACCATTACAAAGTGCATA
>JARYGA010032131.1:0-27936 GCA_030545235.1 Helianthus tuberosus
TAAATTCATTTTCTCAATACTACTTCAAAAACCGGTTATTCCAAAGATTTATTTCAAATCTTTCACAACTCAAAGGATTTATCTCAAACCTTTCACAACTCAAAAGATTTATTTCAAATCTTTTACAAACAAACTATGAACTCGCTCAACTTTATGTTGATTTTTCTCGCATGTTCTTTCTCAGGTTACTTTTCAAACAATGGAACGGTTGGAATAGGAGAACCATCGAGAATTCGAGTACTTAGCAGGCGTTCAGTTTCTAGAAGACTTAGCTTATTTTGCTTCCGCTGTGCAATGACGATACCAGTCCAGTCACGCCGATGCTCTGATAATTTCGGGGTGTGACACGGCCCTGTGTCGAAGGGCTGTTTATGAAGTTTGTCTATTTTTAAGGAACTTTTCTGAATCGGGCGGTTCCTTACTGGATGTAACAACCCCAAAGTGCCTAAGATACCTTAATTGTTCTAGATTAAGACGAGAACGCAAGAGGTTGTCGGTGAGGGTGATTCCTATGCTATATGTAGGTGGACAAGTCCAACCCTTTCCCGGGCTCTCGTTAAAGAAGGTGTATGCCGAATCGCTCAGGTCTATGTATGCATCGAACGAAGTCGATGGGGAGTCCTTCACGGCATAATCGGCACAGGGACGACTATCGCTCAAGTCTTCACTAGAGTTAGAAGTATCGTCGGGGACAACGAAGTTGTTTGAAAGCGATTCCAACACTTCTTCTTGGTTATTATCTTGAGATAAATTATTGAAATCTATCCTAAGTTCTTTTAACCAATTAAGAATTAGATCTTCTAATTGAAATAGTTCATCAAGAAGCATTTCTCCTAGAAAATCTGGTTGGGAGCATTCGAGGGAGAGATAGGGATTATTTTTACTTTTGCCCCTCTTAAGGATACATGAAAACGATGGGTCTATATAGTGGGGCTTATAATTTAGAAAATAACATTCTAATTCCTTCTGGGAACCACCACATATTTGACACCACGTACCATAACAGTGCCAAAAGTAAAAAATATCAGTATCACTCGTGTTTGTGTCAGAAATTACCAATCGTCGGGATCTTACGGTTCTGTTTTCAGTAACTGAATCTTGGGCACGGGGCGTGTTGAATGGGCACGGCCCCGTGTTCAGCTTACTGTCTGACTTAAAACAGGATTGCCAGTTCCAATGATTGGGCACGGGGAGTGTTCAGCGGGCACGGCCCGTGCTGAGTTCTGCAGAAGCTGAAAAACTAAGAAAAATCCTAAAAAAAATAGAAAAATAAGAAAAACGATTAGGCCGCTGATTCCTAACTTTCTTAAAATCCTTGTGTCCCCGGCAACGGTGCCAAAAACTTGATGTGCGTGAAGTGTGTTATGGTTTTAATGTTTATTTTAAGCCCTTTTACACTTTCTTTAGCCAAGTTTTAAATTTATAAAACACGATATTTACTAACACTAAACACACATATGGGCAAGTGCACCCATCGTGAGCGTAGTATAGTGTTGGCAAGATACCGAGGTCGTCCAAGGACACAAGAGCTTTTAGTACTGGTTTATCCTCAACGTCTAATCAAATCAAAAGTTTAGAAAAATGTTTAAAACTAAGAAAATAAAAACTAACTAAAATGCTGAAAAAAATAAAAGAAAAACAGATAGACAAGATGAATCACTTGGCTCCGACTCGTGTTTAGTGTAACCTTTGATTATTTCCGCACTTTTGCACTATTTAAGAGATTATCTTAGTTATTGTAGTAGGCCCCTCTTTTGGAGGTGACGTTACCCTCAACCCAGTAGTTTGAGTCAGCAAGGATACAACCTAAAGGGTCGGATTATTGAAAGATAATTAATTAAGTTATTAATGCATAATGTGGTAGGCCCCTCTTTTGAAGGCGACGTTACCCTCGGCTAAGTAGTCTGAGTCAGCAGGGATACAGTCCTAAGTAGCCGGGTTAAAGTTTTAATATTAGTTTAACTTATGAGGAGGTCAAAGAGTTTGGACCCCCGCCATCCAATACCGTTAAGTATTGAAGGAGGTCCTACTAAATTTGACCCAGGTCCTTTGCAGGATCTATACACTGAACAATGGCAAGACTCTTACCAAACCGTTCCCTTAACCCCCGACCAGGTAGCTAACATACCTCCATATAGACCGTGGAGATATGAATGGTGAAAATCTTTTATTTTATATAGACAGTAAAATAATGCCAAGACACCACAGACAAATGATAAGGAAAAATCACCTTCAACATAAGAAACTAGTTATTAAAGTCATTAATACATAACCAATTAAAAAGTGCGAAAAGATTAAAAATAAAAAGTATTACACTAGACACTTTGTCTTCACCAAGTGATGTAAGAGACTTAGGCAAACATGGCCTTGATGGTCAAGAACTCTTATGATCAATCTTGGATCCCGAGACGACTCACACACTCTATGATGGACAATGGATGATGGTGGTGGATGATGGTGTTATGGTGGTGGTGGGTGGTGGGTGAAGTGTGAGAAAGGTGGTGTGCCAAGGGATAGTTTGAGCTTGAGCCAAGCACTACTATTTATAGGCTGAACAGAAGCTCAGGCATGGCCCCGTGTCCAGTGGGCACGACCCCATGTCCACATCCTTCTCTCTCTTCATTAATTGCTTTTGTCTGCATTAGTTGACCACGACCCCGTGTCCGCTGGGCACGACCCCGTGTGCAGAAGCATATCTGTACTATCAAGATTTGCCTGGATTCTGCGAATCTTATAGTTGACCACGGCCTCGTGTCCGCTGAGCACGGCCCCGTGGTGGGCGATGGAAGCTTCTACAACTTTGTCTTTTATGCTGACACTTGGGCACGCCCCCGTGTTCACTGAACACGGGGCGTGTTCAGCCTTTTGTTCTCTTGTTTTGCTTAGGAAGATGCTGTCATGGGGTCGGGCATGCCACGTTTGTTCCTTTTCTTGTATTTATGTTAGATTTAGCTGCCTTTTTGCTTCTTTTGTTAATTTGAGCTCATTTAATCCTGAAAATACAAAAGGAAGACAAAAGCACACTTTTTCCAACATTAGTACTAAAAAAGGGTTAGTTTTATGCCACAATTGATGTAATTTATATGTTGCATTTTGCACACATCAGGAACAATGCAAGATTTGATGAGGCAACAAAAGAGATAGTGTCGGTTTTGAAGATAAAAGACGATAAAGGCAAAGACATTGACATAGAAGTGAAGTTTGATGTTGGTGATGTCCGCAGAGTCTTAGATTTCAAAGATGATGAAAAGATCCAATTCAGGTGTCTGAGAAGTTAGTAAAGGGATTCTGGATGAGAATGGGGTATGATGGATACGTTAACAACACAACCTACAACAAATCAAAGTTTTTGAGGCCCTACAGATTTCTAGTGCATTCCACTATTCATGCACTTCATCGCCGAAAAGGAGCATTCGATGTTTCATCTGATTTTGTGATGTGTGTTTTAACCTGCTTGGTTCTTAATCATCCGTTCAATATCTCGCAGGCCATTTTCAACTACATGGTTGATAATATCAATGGTGAGAAATTCCTGCAGTATCCGAGGTTCATACAGATGATCTTGGATGATAACGTCGAGAATCTGCCAAAGGTTGTTGCTGATGAGCTGGTATTAGATCATATGGATGTTGAAACACTAAAAAGGCTGAATGTTTATCAAGGTATTGATGAAGACCAAGAACCACCATACAGGAAACCATTTGCTGGTATCTTAAAGCCTGATTATATAGCTCCACACTTTGACAAATGGAGACATGATGATAGTAACTCAGATTCTGAAACAAAGAAAATGGAGCATTTTTCAAACAAGCGAGGGAATTTCTGGAAGAAGGATGTAGAGGTCAAGAGGAAAAAGAGTTGTAACTCCAAAAGCTGCAAAGTCTCCTACACCAAAACCTGCAGCAAAGATAGTTTCAAAGAAGAAATCTCCACCTCATTTGGTCGATGAACCAATTGATCTTCCTCCGGAGAATGTTGAAGTTACAGTCACAGGTGAACCACTTCCAGATTATCTAAATGTTCAAGGAAATATGTCGTTTGATGATTTAGATAACATTATAGCTGGTGAAAGTCAAGAAAGAGCTACTCAGTTAGTTAAAGAGAAAGCTGCTCAGGCTGCTGCACAAGCTGTTAAGAATGTTGAAGCAGCAACAGGAGGTGAAGCTCTAAAGGAAACTTTTGTTGAAAGTGAAGTTAATTCGGATTCAAGTGTAACAGCTTCTGATATAGAGATTGTGAAGATGGCACCTACTTCTTATGTGAGTGGGAAGTTCAAGCTGAAAGGGGCGTCAAAGAAAAGGAAAGGTTCGGATGAAGACAATGTACCCTATGTGCCAACAGAAGCTGAAGCAGGAAAAGTTGTGAGAGGCAGAGGTAGAAAGAGAAGTGCAAAGGTTGTTGGTGCTTCTCTAAGAAAATCCAAAGTTAGAACGATTGTGATCAAGCCTCCTAAACAAAAGGTTGTTGAGTCTTCTAAAGAAGCAGAGAAGGTGACTGAGGAGATTCCTTATGTTGAGTTTCGTGTTCCTACTCCTCCAAGATCACCTATTCAAGAATCTTTACCAGATCAAAGTGAATTGAGAATGGCAACACCTCCAACTTCTCCAGTACAACAAACTGTTCCAATTCAACCTGAAGTTCATTCTACTCCACCACAACAAACGATTTGTGTTGAAGAGCCGACTTCTACTTCCAAGAAAGCTACAACTCCAGTTCATCAAAGTTAAAGCCAAAGCTTTCCTGTTATTCCTTCTAATCTTGGTCATGTTCCTTCATTAGATGATCTTGGTTTCTTAGGAGATGAGAGGGTAGATGGAATTTTGAAAAGAGTTAGCATCCTAGAGAAGGCAAAGGCTGAAGCAGACGAAAAGTTGAAAGCTACTAAGGTTGAGTTGAAAGAAGCGAAAGAAAAGTTAAGAGTGTGGAAGCAGAGAATGTTGTGTTGAAGAACGAGCTAACAGCTGTGAAAGATAAGGTGTTAGAAAATGAAGCAAGAATAAATATGCTAAATGAGATGTTCGATGAGATACTGTCTTCTAATACTGATCTGCAAGATTCTAATGCAACGATGAGTCAAGCTAACGAGATTATGAAGAAGGAACTTAAAGATCTGAAAGCTCGTGATGAAAGCAAATCAATACAGCTTGATATGTTATATGCTGTGATTGAAGATCGTTTGGGAATCAATGTACATGCAGCATATGATGATATAGAAATCCGAAGAGCCGAGGCTCGGAGGATGGAAAGACAGAGATTAGATGCAGAGGAAGCTGCAAGGGCAGCTCTTGATAAAGGTAAGAATATAGCAGAAGAAGAAGTGTTGGAATCCTCGTCTCAACAGGAACAGAAACAGCCTGAAACTGAAGTTCAAGTTGAAAACATTGAAGCTTATGATGCTGAGATTAAAGTAAATGTTGAAGAAAATCCTCTTGTTCCTGGTATGCTGTTTACTCTCATTGGTGAACCAAAACCGTTAATCTACAGCAGAGAGGATAACTTGAAAAGAATTGAAATTGAGAGACGTCTTGAGGCAAAGAAAGTTAAAGCTGCAGAAATTGTTGATGAAAAAGAAGATGAAGAAGATGAAGAGGATGATGACTTCAAAGACATTGATGATTATCACTATGATGGTGATGATGATGATAACAACGATGACGATGATCAAGGTGGTGCTGGTGGTGCGTTGATTGTGAGACCACCAGGTGTTGACAACATTGAAGATTATCTAAACGATGAGCAAAACGAAGAACATGAAGAAGCTCAACGTCAAGGGAGTCTACCTGCGGATCTAAACAGGCAACTACTCATTAGGTACTCTCCAAAACTCCTAAAGTTATAGATTTGACTCATGATGTAGAAGATGGGGAGTTTGTGGAAAATTGATTGAGAAAAGATATGCTGGATGCTCTTGGTCTGAGGGAGGAGAATCTTAAGTTTGATATAGAAGATGAAATTCCAGAAGTTCTCGATGAAGACTATATGTTTAAACATGTTGAAGATGTTGATAACTTTGATGATGTAGTAGTGGAGGATGATACGTCAGATTCTGATAATGATGTTCCGCCACACTATGAAGGTCTTGATGATGACTTTCCTACATTCACTGAGTTGCTTAGAATTCATAATGAAGATGATCAGAGAAGGAAAGTGGCAGAAAAGATATCAAATGAAGGACCTCCGAAAGTTCTCACTGAAGAAGAACTGGGAGAAGAAAGAAAAAGGTGGTTCAAGAAGCCTTTAGTTGAAGAAAGGAAGTTTAAGAGACCATTGAAATTCTTCACTGAGCATCCAAATGAATCACTTGGTGATATTCTGTCTTGGGGGTACTTGGAAGATATGTTGGTATACGCTATCAAGCGAGAACATGGTGTTCAGTATTTCAAATTCTTGAAAGACATCAAAACATTACCATGGTGGGACATGGAAGAATTGGTTAAGACGAAGAATCTGCACCAATGTCTTCACGGTCCTGAAGTAAGATTTTATGAACAACGGCTGTGGAGGTACATCAAGCATTAAGCAACGTTGAACTTTCCTGATTGGAAACCTCATAGGCCTAAGCGTATTGAGAAGATTGATCCAGTTACTGGTGAAAAAGACATCACGCTTCATATACGTAAGCCTCGTTGTATGAAGAACATGCTTCTGAAAGCTATGGAGCAAGATTTTTATAAAGATTTCAAGGGGTGGGTTCTGAATCCGAGAACAATTGAAGCGGTGATTATGTTGTTCGATGGTAAAGAATGGAGATATATTCATGTGCTAGATCCAATATGGCTCGTCAACTACTCAAAAAAAGATATTTGAGTGTCTTTTCTTCAACAAGATCATTTAATACGAAGGTGATAAAGAGCAGGCACAGAAATTTCAGAAGCTTGTGAATGTGTGTTTTGAGAAAAATGTCAACTCTAGGTGGTACTGGGAATCTAAATGGAGATACTTAGAGTTGGAGGAGTTTCTGAAAGATGAACGTCGCAATGAAAGATAAACAAGAAGATGGCTGATGCTGCGAGACGTGCTCGTTGGAGATTGGAATGGCCCGTGACCGACCAAACACCAATAGAGTCTGAAGAGAGAAAGATACCAAAATGGACAAAGACTATGGATGGGATCAAAGAGAAGCGTGAATGGTGGATCAAGGTTGGAAGACATAAGCGTTAACAAATGCTGGCTGAACGAGCATCAGAATGTAAGAGGAAGAACAGGAAGAAGAGAGACAACAGGAAGCACTAATCAAGACTATACAAGACGACTACAGCTACATCCAAGGGGGAGTCTGTAGATGCAAATGTCTGTAGCCTTCGTCGAGTATTGAGTCTTTTATAAATTATGTTTAAACATGTTTGGTTTGTTTGTGTTTTGTATGCCTTCGTACGAAGGGAGTAGTATAGTGTAGTTTGGTTCGAAGTGAGGACATTGCCTGGCTTCGTACGAAGCTACCATGGCTTCGTACGAAGGCCCTTGAGGTCTATAAATAGGGGCAGTGGGTTCTCACCAATTAAAAACTTTTGGCATTCTGATCCGAAGTGCTGCCAAATTTCTCCTGGCTCTGTATTTTGCTAAATAATCAATGAGAACGTACTTTTACGGTGTGTGCTTGATCTATATCTACTACACACATGGATTCCACACGTAGCGTGTAGGTTTACCGAAACCGCTCGGAGCGCATTAGTCAAAGAGCGATCACGGTCCTCACAATCTAGAACTTGCGTCACAACATCAATGTTCACCCATTTAACACTCTAATTCCAAGTGTTTATCCTATTGTCATGAAACCCACTTAGCTAGGTGTAGTAATCCACCCAAACACCTAATCATGACAATTTTACTACAAATCTCTACTTAGGGTTTGTTCCTAAGCAATCATACTTCACTAATTCGGCCTTAGCCTCTACGATTCATACTTAAATCACATCTTGTAATGCTAATCAAAATTTCACAACATCATGAATGACAAAAATTCGACATACTTGACTTGATGATTGTTTGTATATATTCAAATCCGAATTTGGCCTTCGGTTGATCCTTCAATTTGAAGATTTGGTTGAGCTAGGGTTTTGAAGAGCACCCTCTTGTGCTCCTGATGTTTTCGACTAAAAACACACACATAGTGTGTGTTTTGGTTTTTATTTCATTTTAATTGTTTTAGTTATAACACCTTTCATGTTTTACCCCTTTTAGTCCCTCAAGGTTTCAAGTTTATAAAAGGTTTAACTATTTCAAGTTTCCTTTATTATTCTAAAAACACATAACTAACTAGGTTAATATTCCTACTCACTTAGTGGGTTCGAGGTAGTCATATCCCGTTTCATTTTAATTCCCGTTAACTCGGGCCTCTTATGAACTTTGTTTTTTCAAAAGCCTTTATTCTCTTTTATCTAATATTAGGTTTATTTATTTAAATCCTAAGATTTACCGAGTTAATTTTTACCACTAACGTATTTTACCCATTCATTAATATTAACGTGGTTTGACTATCAAACCCGTTTTCGGGGTGTTACAAGTCTACCCCCTTAAAGAGGTTTCATCCCCGAAATCTTATTTACGTAGTTCATTGGTTTAAACAAAACGAACTTAGTTTCATTTTCAAGGCATTCATTCTTTTCGGTCAATAGTTATCATTCGTATTGACATGTGCATCTTTCACGTGTAGGTCCTTACGAACCGTAACTTTCATCTTATATTTCTTATCTTTGTCGCCTATTTGACCGAGTTGTTACTTGACCACTCAATCGCGTTAGTTCGTCAACACATTTACTCCGCGCTTATCTTATATTGACAAGTGCTTTGCATTGGTCGTGACACTATCTTGACTTTGAATAGTTTTACCGGCTAGACTAATTAGTCACCGTCACTCCATACCCCGTCACCCGGGTATACTACATTGCCATCTCTGGCCTTATGTGTGTTTACGATTTCTTAAACCACCTCATACTACTTATGTTTGTTAAAACGTTACTTTTGACTAAAAACTAAATTTTTAGTTTACGTTTGCTCTTTGACTTACGTCTTTTTCTCATATCTAGGAATTTTACGTCCGAGGATTTATTCCTTTCCATTATTATTTAATGCAGGGAATTATAACTAGTTCCCACGCTTAACCCAAATAACCCGTAGGTTCTTTCACTTAGTCTCGTAGGCTATTCCTTTAGGTTTTCACCCCTTTTTATGTTTAAGCATCATTTATTTTCATTTTTGGATTCTACCGACTTTGACCGTAGTCTAAAGCTACATTCATTTTCGTTTGAACTATTCTTCCGACTATATTACTTCTTACATCATTTACGCGCCGGTTTGTCCTCTGTTTACCGTTAATCGGTTTACGCCTCTATTTCCTTTCAACCCGTTACCCGGGTTCTTTATCTTTATGTTTTTAATACTCCTGTTTCACTGGTTTGCTTTTTCCTTTCTATACTCTTTTATGACCTATCACATAGGTTCATTAATATTTCGCGCTTCCATTATTCGGTTTTTGCTTACTTGGACTATTAAGTATTTATACTTTATTTGGCCAGTTTGACATATTCGTGTGAATCCATCACTTATGATAGTCAAACTTTATTCTTTATTTAACTCGTCCAACCTCGAAATAGTTGAACATCCCTATCAAAATTTTGTTTGCGAGATTTTATTATTCTTTTAGTCATAACTTATAAATCCGAGTCCTTTGACTTTCTAATCCGCGTTCCCATCTCTTGGTTTACGCATATACTCAAAATCCCACCCATCTATCGGGTATTTTACCGAAGTCTTCATCAAAGCAACCATTTTGGTATGCATTTTAGACTTCGTTTTACTTTGTTTGGCCATCTTAGCGAAATCCCTCACTTTTATTCAACCATGTCCCTTATTCTTCATTCAATCTGTTTGACTTGTCTGTGTGAACTTCATCACTTATGACAATCAAACTTTATCTCTACGCCTTAGCATTCTTATTAATCGGTTTGTATTTTCATTTACTTTGATTCTTGTCCCTTCCCTCGGGCTCGTCATTCTATTGCAATACGCTTCCGTTACCCGGCTTGCGTTTACATTTATTATCAGACATTTAACTTATTTGATCCATTTTGGGTACCTTTTTAATTCGTCCCATTCACCCCGTCCTTACTACATCGAACATAAATGTGTCTATCATAAGAAGTTCATGGTAACATGTGTTCACTACTTACTTGGCCAGAGTAAGCGATCAACACATGACACACATGACCTTTTTATAATTTTCACATCACGCCCTATGTAAGTAACGCCTCTATTTATTTCTATATCTTTGATTTCATTCCGTAAAACTTTATTTAATTGCTAAACGAAAATCATTAGTTTTACTCATTTTGCCCTTAAACATATAAAATGTTTTCTTTTTATCAAACTATTATGTAATCACATTCGTTAATGTGATCGCTACTTTTCTCAATAGTATTATATTGAGAATTATTCACTTGGATAATTACTCACGTCCAAGTTTCCATATGAACTAATGCTGTTCTTGCTTTGTGATTCACAATCATGAATAACACATGTCTCTATTTGATTTTTCTTGGAAAGATCATCCTGAATAGGTATCCTATTCAGGTTTTTCCAAGTTTTATCCTACATATGCAACAGTCATTCTCTACGTGTTTGTGGCATATTACTATCTGTGCGATTAAATTTAAAACGTGCACCTGGTAATGCTTACCCTAACGGGTTTTCCATGCCATTAACCTTGTTCGCGATCGTTACGTGATTTAGGTCCTTGGTGAGCATGCTCTGCTTGTCATACTTTGGACCGTTCCTTCGTCAAATCCGCACTTTGTTAAACTCCCGCTATCTTGGGATATGAGTGTCCTTCTACTAAAACATTTATAAAAGTTAGTAATTTCGACATTAATGAACACCTGTATTATAATACAAGGCTTTTCTACTATACGTGTCAACACACGTAATTTCGTTGACTATATCGATCCTTTATCGATTTGATTGGTGTAACGTGTATTACATGATAACCCCATGTGTTGTTTACAACACTTTAACATGCTAAACCATTAATATACATATAACTTGCCGGATTATGCGATCAATTCTCAAACCGAACACACGTTACTCTTTAACCATGAGCTCTGATTACCAACTCGTAAGACCCTTACTATTATTTAACGGTTTTCGTATAAATTTCGACTTGAAATATGTATTTGATATTACACATACATATGAAAATACGGGTTTATTAAAACTTTTACAATTTAAAAATAATACAACATATTGCAATTAAGTTCGTTGTTCAAAAATAACGACTAAACGATGTGCGGAAGCTTGTAACTTGATCGTGTTCGGTTCTTCGTTGAGCTTGATCACCATCCGGCATCCAAGATATACCTACATTTCATAAACATGAAATGATTTTAGTTATATTACGTTTATACTATATAATAACTCGTTCGAATATCAAAACGAACAAAAATCAACAAAATGCCAGCCTTTGCGTCCCTCGCGGGGCGAGACAGACTTAGGTAAGACTCTCACGGGGCGCGACAGCCCTCGAGTTGCATGACCGTGCGATCAGATCCTTTTTGCGTGCCACGACAACCCGTTTTCGACAGAATGTTCATTTTCTTGAGCTACATCTGCCCAGCTCCATTTTTACTAACTTAGTATGCACAAAAATGTTCATAACTTTCAATTTACAAATCCGTTTTACACGATTCTTTTTCCCATGCAATCGTAATTTGATTCTAAATCATATGGAGCTAAAATCCGACACCCGGATGACCAATTTTCTAGATTTTAAGCCCTCGACTTAAATCTAATTATTAAACTTTTTAACAAGCTTTTGACCCGTTCATACTTTCATCAAACCAACTTGTTTGCTATGCCTAAATTCCCATGGACATCATATATTAAATGATTCCTATCACACA
The DNA here is from genome assembly GCA_030545235.1 of Helianthus tuberosus. Classification (NCBI taxonomy): domain Eukaryota; kingdom Viridiplantae; phylum Streptophyta; class Magnoliopsida; order Asterales; family Asteraceae; genus Helianthus; species Helianthus tuberosus. Next base: position 11,895 of record JARYGA010032131.1, read on the forward strand.
AAGTTCAAACCATGGGTTATTATGCAATTATTAACCCGTTTATGTTTATACACTTATTTTGACCCGATAAGGGCATTTAAGCGCTTTTAACTATAAATCACGCTCATTCATTTCTAACATCATATTTTCACATTGCTTATCTGTGACAACCCGAGATTTCAAGGTCTTTCCCATACACATCACTAACTTCACAATCCTGTTTTTTTTACAAACCTATATACGTGGTGTTATGTGTAGTTACCTGATTGATTAATGTCTTGTGTGTAACACTTGATTGTTAACATTTGATTGTTAAAATGTTTAGGGTTAACAATAATTTAATTAAAGTTTATCTATAATGTTTTTCGTCACATGCACATCTCGACGAAAGATAGCTCTTTCGCCAACCACTTCTCGACGAAAGATAGTGTCTTTCGTCGAGGAAGGTGCTTCACCAGGGACGGGCTTCGGCCTAAGTTTGTTTTTGGCCCAACTGTATGTAATGATTCTTATAACTGCATAAACGTAAAACTAGAAACCCTAAAACTCTCTCGTTCCTTCCTCCCTGTGCGGCGACAGTTGGTTAACCTTGAAGCTTTCCACTTTGATTTATTAAAATACCCGATATCACGGTTAGTATGTTACTGTTTGATTCATCTGTGTTCTTTTGTGATGTTTAGTTAGGAGCTGAATTGATATGGAAACTGAGAATTGTAAATCGGATTAACGTGATTATATGTGAATTCTTGTTGTAATGAGTTTGTTTGAATAAGTAAAATCTTGTGTATATAATGTCATATTGATGATCGGCCGCTTGAATGTTAATAACGCCATTAGGGTCAGTGCGATGGATGTGTTGATGAATCTTATGTGTTTCAATGATAAGGGTTTGACTAGAATTTCCTGATTGAAGGAAACTAATATGTTGTGGAGTCAATGGTTGATCGGTAGCTAGGGTTTGTTGAACTTGAAAAGAAACTGATGTTTGATTTGTTAATCCCGCTGGAAACATGTTAGCAGTTATTGTGTGATTTTGATGAATCTCTTTGATATTTCATCACTTGTGGTTATGAAGAAAGACGGTATTTCGTAGGAGATTGTTTATGACGAAATATAGGTGTTTCGTCAGGGTTGTTTATAACGAAATATAGGTGTTTCATCAGGGGTGTTTATGACGAAAGATAAGGGACTTTCGTCGGACGGGTCTTCGTCGAAAGGTAAACTATTTGGGTTTGGGCCTGGTTAAGTAGCCCAGTAACTATTGTGAGAAATTTGTATGTCATGCATGGGATGTGAACTGAGTATGTGTTATGTGATGTACTGTGATACTTGTGGTAAATGCAATCTCTGAAATACGTGACTTAATTGATAAATCTTGAAACTGATTGTTACTGGTAATCACGGTAGGGTTGGTTGACTAACTGGAAGGGTAATTAAATATACCGAGCAAATCAAAGGTGAGTTCATTCCTCTTGAGCATGCGTCCCGGTGGTTGGGACAGTCAGTGGGTATCCCTGAGAGGGATAGGTTTTGGGTAAATCATGGGTATTCCTGAGAGGAATATGTCTTTTGGGTAAATCTGGAATGTTGAATAATATACTCATCCTATCACCATTAAAGTCCCTCCTTGTTCTTTGTTACCTGAGATGTAACAGGGTATTAGTTGGTAGCGCTACTTAGGTTTGCCACCCTCACCCCGTACCTGAGAGGACGGGTGTGAACTAATGACCTAGTCATGACCAATGCTTTGATAGGAGCATTGGAGAAAAGGCAAAATAATTTTGAGCCGCCTTGTATTCGGTGTATTATCAACATTATATTCAATGGTTTAAACTATGAACTCACCAGCGTTGTCTGATACATTTGTTACATGCTCGCAGGTCGTTAGGTACTTTGGATGGGAACTTGCTATCTGGATGGCTGGAGTGGTCATGGGTCGCAGTGCTTGGCTATGCGTGTCTTGTTTACTGAATTCATATACATTGGGTTTTGAAACATTTAAACAATGAATTATTATTTGCTTCCGCTGTCACTATTTAACTTGGATTATGTTCTATGGATATTTTAATTAATGAATGGGGATTTTTGGTTAAAAGTAATATGGTTAGTTCAATGTGATTGGTGGCTAGATCCTGGTACGTCACACGCCTAGCGGGGTTACCGCATGTGGTATTTTGGGGGTGTGACAGTTTGGTATCAGAGCCACTAGTTATAATGAACTAGGTTTTAAAACATTTTCATAAAACCAGACTATGACCGAACAACTTTGAAAGTTGACCATGACACTCAGCTCCATATTGCAAGGTTCGTCTTCTATTTACTTTATGCATTACTTGCTTAGTAGTTACACACACACGACTTGCATGAAACAACATACTTGATACCTTGATGTGATTACCTGTGCTGCATGTCTTAGTGGAGCTAGATAGTGTGGCACTACCCTTCGACTCTTGTGATTATTAATCCTGTAATGCCTTTCGTTTTACTATTTGAAATGTGGGGGAAACTTTTAGCGCAAGTTAAGAGGCACTGAGATAAGCATGCAAATTGCCTTGTTATTATGGGTGCACACATAATAATAACGTGAGGTGCATGTGAGTCCCAGTGAAGCTTAACGAGTGTGAGAAGGGTTCTGCCCTATTGTTTGGTGTAAACTTTGTAGTTTGTAGATGTCAACGTGAGATTTGACTCCTACCTTATCTCGATTCTTAAACTTGTTCCCTCTCCTTATATAGAATCATGAGTGGACGAGGCCATGGACGTGGACACATTGCGATAACTCAGGCTGAGTTGACAAATCTGATTAACACCCGTGTGGCTGAGGCGTTAGCAGCCTATCAAGCTGGTACGATATGTGCCAAAACCTCTTTATTCTTGTGTTGCGTACACAACTCTTACCCTTGTGTTGTATTTCCTTTCGTCCGTTAGGTCAGCAAGTGAATCAGAATCAAAACCATCCGCCTGCTTGCACTTTCAAGACGTTTATGGATTGTAAGCCACAGACATTCAGTGGGACTGAAGGGGCTGTGGGGTTACTAAGTTGGTTTGAGAAGGTTGAGTCCGTGTTCGCTATGTGTAATTGTCCTGAGGGGGACCGTGTGAAGTATGCTACATGCACCTTGGAGGATGGTGCCTTAACTTGGTGGAATGCCCAGGTGCAAATGTTGGGCATCGAGATGGCTAACGCCACTACTTGGGATGATTTCAAGGAGTTAATGCGGGAGGAGTACTGTCCTCGTGACGAGATCCAGAAGCTCGAGAACGAGTACTACAATTTGAAGATGGAAGGGTCCGAGATCGAGGCTTACACGAAACGATCTCATGAACTAGCAATTTTATGCCCTAACCTGTCTCGACCTCCACCTCGACGAATTGAGTTGTATATCAAGGGCCTAGCACCAGTCGTAAAGAGTTATGTCATTGCTGCAAACCATAACAATCTACCTCAGATCATCCGTTTAGCACACAAGATTACTGACCAAGAGGTCGAACGTGGCTCATTGCCGCCTCGTGTTTCTGCTACTACCCCTGCTACTACAGCTACCACACCTGCTAGTGATAACAAGCGAAAATGGAACGATGCTGACAAGGCAACCAGTGCCAGTCAATCTCAGAAAAGGACAGACAACAGTATCAACCGCAGTTTTAGCCAGACATCAACTGTGAATCAGAATCAGAATCAGAGCAACAATTCAAATCAGGGTTCCTACGCGGGGAAGCTACCAAAGTGTAATAAGTGTATGTTCAACCATTGCGGGTCGTGCACCCGGGTATGCCACAGGTGCAACAAGGTGAGTCATATGGCTAAAGATTGTAGGGTCTGGCTCCCAAAATAGCCGCAGCAACAGGAGAGGCAGTAGCCTCAACAGAATCAGGGAAATCGAAAGGGGTGCTTTCAGTGTGGTGATGAGGGTCATTTTAAGCGGGATTGCCCTCAGCTTAATCAGAATGCTGGCAACAACAACAATACTGGGAATAACAACAATGGGAACAGTGGTGGGAACGAGGCACGTGGAAGAGTATTTACTATTGGTGTCACACCCCGACCACGTTAAAACAACAAACCGTGGCGGAAACGTCGGGGAGTGTCGTGGCAGAATTATTGTTTCACAACCATGGATACAAAAAGAGTTTCATTTTATTTATTCATTAAGTAATTTACATTGTTTTAACACAAAACAAACGAGTTACATATCGACTATCACTGTTATTATGTCACTAAGGCCTCGTCCAGATCCTATGTGACTCATGCATCCTAGCAATCAACATCAAGTAACAATACCTGAAACATATGTAAAAACAAAGTCAGCAAAGAAATGCTGGCGAGCACATAGGTTTTATAAGAGTGTCGGATTCATGGCTAGTTTACATGTTGCAATACCTTATTAAAAACCTTGTTTTGAAAAGAGTATAATATTGCAACGAAATTAACCAACTCAAATCAAGCGGGTTACAATTTATAAAACCTCGTAGCCATGATTCTTAACCCAAAAACATTTGTTTTAGTAAACCAAATCGTAAAACATTTCGTATTACCTCGTTTAATAAATCTCGTATGGTTTATATCCTTTCAAAAACATCGTTATGTGACATCGTTTCAAAATCGTTTACCCAAGTGAACTAAATAACGCCACGATATGTAATATGTTGAAAACACTTATATATAAGAAGTACCAGCGGCGTATCTACCATGTTTTCACCATATTACACCCGTCCCATTATCTAAACACTTAACCAAAAACCAACCGTTTATCCAATTCGTTTAATCTTGTTCAAATCGTTTCCAAATCGTTAACTCGTTTAAATTGTTTCCAAATCGTTTAACTTGTTTAAGTCGTTTAAATCATCCTCGTTTTAATCGTGAAAACTATTTATGGTCGTCTCGCTAATAACATCCAAACCTTCGTGACTCGACTATCTCGCTTCTCGCATTAATAAACCACCAAAGGGTAAATTAACAATCAGATTCAGTCATTACCCACCTAACCCACACATAACCATGGGTGCAGTATGATAACGGGATTTGTCAGATCCTATGGTACCATAACCTAATACTGGTCGGCTTGATCAATGCTAATGAATGTCATTCGTTATGTAACTACAACCAACAAGTTCGTTCACATTATTGAAATCGTTATTAGTTTAGTATAAACCATCTTAATCGTTTTTGAAACCATTGTTAAAATATCGAAAATCATTTTGATACATATGAATCACCCCAAAACAATTGAAAACAGTAAAATAGGGGAACTATGTACTCACATGAAGTGCAAAGTATCCTTAATCAATAGAACTTCAACAAACTCAAGTAAACCAGAGAAATCAAGCAGCACCTAGTAATCAAATCACTAGTAAATAAATTGACACCTCAATCGGAAGATCGGATAGAATGAGGTCTTGTAAACCAAATGAGTGTTGGAACTCATGTGATATGGTTTAACAAAGTCTACATTCTAGATTGGAACCTAACCTAAGTGCTTTCGACCCGTCACGACCCATTAAGGTAGCTTACGCTACTTTAACGTGTCGTGCACGCATAAGTGTGTTCGAGACGTCTAACTAGTCCTATGACAAGTATTATATGCCTAAACATGTTGCATAATCAGTTACGCGACAAAAGTTTATGTTACATATGCTTAATTACCAATTATGCATGAAAATGGCATTTTGGTCATTTACCTAAGGCATATAAACTACTTATCACACAACTAATTAAACCTAAGTGACCATAAGGTAAAACCTCGGATGGTTATTCCCTACGCAACTATGGTCACTAAACATGCTTGGTCGGATCCTAATGATCGACCAAAGGGGTCGAGTTCGAAAGTCTAAGCGGGTGTTTAGTGTGACAGCCCGAGTTTTCAAGGTCGGTAACGTTCCATCTTTTGATCTTTACTTCTCGTTATCTTTCTCTAATATGTTAAAACGTTCTATTCATATAGCCTTGTTAAAATTGATTGGTACAAGGTGACCGTGAAGAATCGCTATCCTCTCCCACGCATCGATGACTTATTTGACCAGTTGCAAGGGTCGAGTTTTTACTCAAATATTGACCTGAGGTCAGGCTACCATCAACTGAGAGTCCTAGATGAGGATATCTCTAAGACAACGTTTAGAACTCGTTATGGGCATTACGAGTTTCTAGTTATGCCTTTTGGATTGACGAATGCACCTGCGGTATTCATGGATCTTATGAACAGAGTGTGCAAGCCTTACCTGGATAAATTCGTTATTGTATTCATCGACGACATCCTGATCTATTCTAAGAGTCAGGAGGAACATGAGCATCATCTACGACTTATTCTAGAACTCCTTCGAGCGGAGCAACTATATGCCAAATTTTCGAAATGTGACATCTGGCTTCGCGAAGTCCATTTTCTAGGCCAGGTAGTAAATAAGGATGGGATTCAAGTTGATCCATCCAAGGTAGACTCGATCAAGAACTGGCCTGCACCACGTACACCAACTGAAATCCGCCAATTTTTGGGCTTGCCGGGTTATTACAGAAGGTTCATCAAAGATTTCTCCAAGATTGCGCAACCCCTCACTTCACTAACTCAGAAAGGAGTCACTTATCGTTGGGGCGATGCCCAGGAGTCCGCATTTCAATATTTAAAGGAAAGAATCGCACCTATTCTCTCATTGCTAGAGGGCACAGACGATTTTGTGGTTTATTGTGATGCGTCAATTCAGGGTCTTGGATGTGTGTTGATGCAACGGGATAAAGTCATTGCTTATGCCTCGCGCCAACTTAAGATTCACGAAAGGAACTACACTACACACGATCTGGAGCTGGGAGCAGTTGTTTTCGCACTTAAGATATGGAGACATTACCTGTACGGTACCAAGTGCACTATTTACACTGATCATAGGAGTCTCGAGCATATCTTCAAGCAAAAGGAGTTGAACATGCGACAACGTCGATGGGTAGAGCTCTTGAACGACTACGAATGCGCGATCAAGTACCATCCGGGCAAAGCCAATGTGGTGGCCGATGCCCTCAGTCGAAAGGAGTCTACACCTAAGCGGGTTCGCGCATTACAACTCACCATCCAATCTAATCTTCCTACTCAGATACGAGATGCTCAGGTTGAAGCCTTGAAATCAGAGAACGTTAGGGCGGAGTCCCTACGAGGATCGAGGAAACGGTTAGAACAAAAGGAAGACGGCGCTTACTACGTTACAGGGCGCATCTGGGTCCCACTTTATGGAAACTTATGCGAGCTTGTGATGGATGAAGCACATAAGTCTCGTTACTCAGTACATCTTGGTTCGGATAAGATGTACCACGATTTAAAGACTACGTACTGGTGGCCTAGCATGAAAGCCCACGTAGCAACTTACGTTAGTAAATGTTTGACTTGTGCGAGAGTCAAGACAGAATATCAGAAACCATCGGGCCTACTCCAACAACCAGAGATCCCGAAATGGAAATGGGAGCAAATTTCCATGGATTTCGTTACTGGCCTGCCTAGATCTCAACGCGGAAATGACACAATTTGGGTGATAGTGGATCGATTGACTAAGTCTGCACACTTTTTGGCCATCAAAGAAACAGACAAGTTCTCTACCTTAGCAGACGTTTACTTAAAGGAAGTGGTTTCGAGGCACGGGGTGCCAACCTCCATTATTTCCGATCGTGATGCGCGTTTTACTTCCGAACTGTGGCAAGCAATGCACAAGTCTTTTGGCTCTCGATTAGGCATGAGCACATCATATCACCCGCAAAAAGGATGGGCAGTCTGAACGCACCATCCAAACCCTTGAAGACATGCTTCGAGCATGTGTAATCGACTTTGGCAATGGTTGGGAAAAGCACCTCCCCTTGGTGGAGTTTTCGTACAATAACAGCTACCACACCAGCATCCAAGCCGCTCCGTTTGAGGCATTGTACGGGTGTAAATGCCGATCACCTCTTTGTTGGGCAGAAGTGGGTGAGAGCCAGAACACGGGTCCAGAACTTGTAGTAGATACAACGGAAAGGATTGCACAGATACGACAGCGAATGGCGGCCGCTCGTGATCGTCAGAAAAGCTACGCTGATAAGCGTAGGAAACCACTCGAGTTCCAGGTTGGGGATCGAGTGCTACTCAAAGTCTCACCTTGGCATCTTTTGATCTTTACTTCTCGTTGTCTTTCCCTAATATGTTAAAACGTTCTATTCGTATAGCCTTGTTAAAATTGATTGGTACAATAACTTATGTTTTGACATTTGGGCCGCATCTTCACACCCGAGCCCAATATACCACTTATTTTAATTGGATCTCGGCCCAATACACTGTGCATGGTAAATACTGATTTCGGCCCAACTGAATAAGCCCACTTAGTTAATCATGAATTATGCCCTATCCCCTTCCTGTTGTGCGACATCTCAAAAGGGATGGGGTTGAGCCCATCTAGGTTGTTTGCATGAACCGCCCAAAACCATTATATTATAGGTATACGTAATATCTTATTTGATTAGATTAAACTCTAAACCAAAACAAACCCTACACTTCCTGAGATTGCGACGGCAGTGGATAACCCCTTCTCTCTCGTAACCTTCTGCTTTAACTATAACCTTTCGATTGGTATGTTTCTCCTATCATATGATTTATATATTAATTGATTGATATGTGAGTTATACTTTGCATATGTTATTACCTTACATATGTTATGTTGTGTTTATAAGTGCCATCGATTATGTATGCTACGGAATGTATGGTTGAATCGTGTCCAAGTATGTGTGGGAAATTAATGAAAGTGAAGTGCATATTATTAGCATGTGAAAAAGTTGAACATAAGTCAGTTCATTAATTGCAAACTTCTGAAATTTGCATGTAAAGCATTAATATTGTCGGCCATTATTTGGTGAAAATTCATTGGAAAATTCATTACTGTTGTGTATTTGTGAGGTCCAATAAGAACTTAAAAGCTTTAACACTTGATGTCCCATGTCTGATGCTCATGTGATTGTTCTATTATCGGCCCAATCAATTCTTTAAGTGATCAGACCCATTTAATATTGCATGTTTGTTGAATATGTGTTAGTGGATTTTATGAATTATTAGTGGGCCTTACATGATAGTGGATTGTATAATATTTTTGCATGACTTTGTTTTATATGTGTGGTTTAATCATATACGGCTTGTGTGTTAACTGGGTCATGTATAGAGCTACTGGGCCGCGTAGCATTTGAGCACACCTGGGTTGGGTCAGCGGAGATTGGGCCGAATTGTCACTTAAGCACACTTGATTGAACCGATGTTTGTGTATGTCTCGAACTAGAATATGTAATGTGGAATAAAAACGCCCATGAGAACAGTACATGAATAATTGCAATATGTTGGGGAATGTTCATAGTTTAATTTAATTCATGCGATGATTTAAAAGACATGAGTGGCAAATGCTTTCGGGAGTCATAGCCAATGTTGATTAACATATATACCTTGTACAACTTGCTTGATGCTAGTGAACTAATTGTGTAATATGTGAAAAGAGTGTATGACTTATGTGAATGTAAAACTAATTATTACTGGTAACCACGTTAGGGTCCGGGTGACCAACGAGGAACAAGTAGTCTTACGTAATATACCGAGCAAACCAAGGTGAGTTCACACTTTCTACAAGGCATGGGATTCCCGGTGGTTTGGGAATGGGTTAATAAACTAAAACGGAACCTACATATCCTCCTTGGGTAGGATATGTACGGCAATCCTCCTTGGGTAGGATGCCACCATAAATCCTGCGTATTCTCCTTGGGTAGAACTACGTATGTTCGTCCTCCTTGGGTAGGACAACAACCTTAAACTTACTAGACAAAACTCTATCATGAAGTCCCTCATTCTTATATCGACTTAATCGCCGAGGCTGATGGCGAGCGGGTCATTAGTTAATAGCGCTATTAGGTTTGACAAACCTCACACCGTGTTGTTCTAACGGGCGTATACTAATGGACTATGGAAAACTGTCAGTGATGATAAACACTGATGTAGGGCACAACTTATTTTCGTTAGTAGTCGATATGGTACGGTCTAGTGGTTCACATGGGAAGCCCCCACTGATTATGGTTATGGTTTGGGAAACAAAAGTTACTGGTTAACTCGTGGTTTATGAAACAACTTATGATTTCAAAACAAACTGGTAAAACTAAACAACCAACTGTGAACTCTCTCAACTTTGTTGTTGACTCGTTGTTACATGCCTTGCAGGGCGTTAGGTGCTCATGGAGCTTGCACAGGGAGGAGAGGTCGTTGTGGGATTATGGACTGTTATGTCCCGTACTTAAACATTTGAACTTTAAACTATGTTTTGGTTATTTAAACATTACTATGCTTCCACTGATTACTTAAACATGTTTGGTTTCTTTTGAACGCCAATTATATTGGGTTGGTTTTATTTACTTATTTTCATTGTTCAATGTGATTGGTGGCTGGATCCTGGTCAGTCACGCCTCCAAGCGGTGATACTCCGCATGTGGATTTTGGGGGTGTGACAGATTGGTATAAGAGCCATTGGTTATAGTGAACTTGGTTTTAAAAATGGGAAAAGCTTTTTGGTAAAACTAGACTATAACCTGTACAGTGTTCAACGATCCACAACGACGCTTCGGTCCACGTGCAAGGCTCAACACTATAGGTGATATGATTTATGTTTGTATTGCTTACTTGTTAATTATATTGTACATTGCTCATAGTATGCTTAGATAAATGTAACAACTACTGCTTGAAACACATGCGTGCTTACTCTCTTCTGTCATCGCACTTTCGCAATACCCTTTCTCACACATGTTTCCTTTGATATGAAGATCATGGGTGGACGTGTTAACCTAACTCAAGCCCAGCTGACGGCTTTGATCAATGAACAAGTTACTGTAGCACTCGCAGCCGCTCAGGCAGGAGGTATAACCTGCCATAGCAACTTACTCTAGGATCTTTTAGATCCTACTCTCGTAACCCAACACTTGTGCTTAACCTTGTCTTTTCTTACACACACGACAGGTCAACATGCTCAGCCTCCTGTTTGTACTTTCAAAACTTTTATGGACTGCCGACCTACTACTTTCAACGGCACTGAAGGAGCTGTAGGTCTCCTCCACTGGTTTGAGAAGCTCGAGTCTGTCTTCGAGATGTGTGAATGCCCTGAGGCACGTAGGGTGAAATATGCCACTGGTACTCTCGAGGCTCTCGAGGGCATAGCGCTCACGTGGTGGAAAGCTCAGGTTCAAATGCTGGGGATAGTTGCTGCTAATGCCACCCCATGGAACGATTTCAAGGAACTGATCAAAGAAGAGTACTGTAATCGTGATGATATTCACAAGTTGGAAGTCGAGTTCTTCAACTTGAAGATGACAGGGTCAGAAATTGAAGCGTACACGAAAAGATCAAACGAGCTGGCAATCTTGTGTCCTAGTATGGTAGATCCTCCTATCAAGCGCATCGAGCTGTACCTCAAAGGTTTAGTGCCAGAGATCCAGAGTCATGTGACCGCAGCAAACCCCGCCACTATCCAGCAAGCTATTCGTGTGGCTCATCGTATCACCGATCAGGCTGTCGAGCAGAACAGACTGCCCAAGCGCATTGGTACTGCTACTGCTACAACTTCTGATGCCCCCAGTGACAACAAGCGCAAATGGGATGGAGTCTCAAGCAAGGGTTCGACATCAGCTCAGTCTCAGTCTCAGCAGCGAAAGACCGATGACTACCAGAGTCCTGTTCAGCAATCTTCTGGTAGTCAAGGGCAGGGTGGATACAGGGGAAACCACCCCAAGTGCAACCGATGCAACAGGCATCATAGTGGGCAGTGCAACATGGGTCTTTGTTTGAGGTGTAACAAGTTTGGTCATGAAGCAAAGGATTGCAGGGGCGCACGACCCATGAATCAGAATCGTCAACAGCAACAGCAGGCTCCACAGAATCCGTCGCAGCAACAACAGGGTAATAGGGGATGCTTTCAGTGTGGTGCTGAAGGTCACTTCAAGAGAAACTGCCCCGAGTTGAACCAGAATCAGAATAACAACAACAATCAGGGAAACGGAAACAACACTGGGGGTAACAACGGGGGAAACAATGGAGACAATGGCGCCCGGGGCCGTGTGTTCGTGATTGGTCAGGGTGATGCTAAGAATGAACCCAACGTCGTGATGGGTAAGTTTCTACTGGATGACTTTTATGTTAATGTTTTATTTGATTCGGGTGCCGATACCAGTTATGTGTCCTTAAAAGTTAGTCAAATGTTAAAGCGTATCCCAACACTTTTGAACACCAAGCACATGGTAGAGCTAGCAAACGGTAAAAGTTTAGAGGCCACACACATAGTTAAGGGTTGTAATCTCGTCTTAGCTGGTCAGACCATCTCTATCGACCTCATTCCAATTGTTTTGGGTAGTTTCGACATTGTTGTTGGTATGGATTGGTTATCGCAACATCGAGCAGAGATCCTTTGCAAGGAGAAGATCGTCCGCATTCCTCGTTCTGGTGAAGAACCTTTAGTGATTCATGGTGAAAAGAGTGGTGCAGTTGTAGGGATCATCTCTTTCCTTAAGGCCCAGAAGTGTTTACGAAAGGGCCACACAACTATTTTAGCCCTCGTTACAGACACATCGACGAAAGAGAAGAAGATTGAAGATATTCTGATTGTGCGTAACTTTCCTGAGGTATTTCCTGAGGAATTACCTGGTCTTCCGCCTCATCGTCAGGTTGAATTTCAAATCGAGCTAGCTCCTGGAGCAGCGCCAATAGCTCGTGCACCTTATCGTTTAGCTCCGTCAGAACTTGAAGAACTGTCCACGCAACTACAAGAGCTCTTGGATAAGGGTTTTATTCGTCCTAGCTCTTCGCCTTGGGGAGCTCCAGTGTTATTTATGAAGAAGAAAGACGGTACCTTCAGAATGTGTATTGACTACCGTGAACTCAACAAGGTGACCGTGAAGAATCGCTATCCTCTCCCACGCATCGATGACTTATTTGACCAGTTGCAAGGGTCGAGTTTTTACTCAAATATTGACCTGAGGTCAGGCGACCATCAACTGAGAGTCCTAGATGAGGATATCTCTAAGACAACGTTTAGAACTCGTTATGGGCATTACGAGTTTCTAGTTATGCCTTTTGGATTGACGAATGCACCTGCGGTATTCATGGATCTTATGAACAAAGTGTGCAAGCCTTACCTGGATAAATTCGTTATTGTATTCATCGACGACATCCTGATCTATTCTAAGAGTCAGGAGGAACATGAGCATCATCTACGACTTATTCTAGAACTCCTTCGAGCGGAGCAACTATATGCCAAATTTTCGAAATGTGACATCTGGCTTCGCGAAGTCCATTTTCTAGGCCACGTAGTAAATAAGGATGGGATTCATGTTGATCCATCCAAGGTAGACTCGATCAAGAACTGGCCTGCACCACGTACACCAACTGAAATCCGCCAATTTTTGGGCTTGCCGGGTTATTACAGAAGGTTCATCAAAGATTTCTCCAAGATTGCGCAACCCCTCACTTCACTAACTCAGAAAGGAGTCACTTATCGTTGGGGCGATGCCCAGGAGTCCGCATTTCAATATTTAAAGGAAAGAATTTGTAGCGCACCTATTCTCTCATTGCCAGAGGGCACAGACGATTCCGTGGTTTATTGTGATGCGTCAATTCAGGGTCTTGGATGTGTGTTGATGCAACGGGATAAAGTCATTGCTTATGCCTCGCGCCAACTTAAGATTCACGAAAGGAACTACACTACACACGATCTGGAGCTGGGAGCAGTTGTTTTCGCACTTAAGATATGGAGACATTACCTGTACGGTACCAAGTGCACTATTTACACTGATCATAGGAGTCTCGAGCATATCTTCAAGCAAAAGGAGTTGAACATGCGACAACGTCGATGGGTAGAGCTCTTGAACGACTACGAATGCGCGATCAAGTACCATCCGGGCAAAGCCAATGTGGTGGCCGACGCCCTCAGTCGAAAGGAGTCTACACCTAAGCGGGTTCGCGCATTACAACTCACCATCCAATCTAATCTTCCTACTCAGATACGAGATGCTCAGGTTGAAGCCTTGAAATCAGAGAACGTTAGGGCGGAGTCCCTACGAGGATCGAGGAAACGGTTAGAACAAAAGGAAGACGGCGCTTACTACGTTACAGGGCGCATCTGGGTCCCACTTTATGGAAACTTATACGAGCTTGTGATGGATGAAGCACATAAGTCTCGTTACTCAGTACATCTTGGTTCGGATAAGATGTACCACGATTTAAAGACTACGTACTGGTGGCCTAGCATGAAAGCCCACGTAGCAACTTACGTTAGCAAATGTTTGACTGTGGCAAGCAATGCACAAGCCGATCGTGATGCGCGTTTTACTTCCGAACTGTGGCAAGCAATGCACAAGTCTTTTGGCTCTCGATTAGACATGAGCACATCATATCACCCGCAAAAAGGATGGGCAGTCTGAACGCACCATCCAAACCCTTGAAGACATGCTTCGAGCATGTGTAATCGACTTTGGCAATGGTTGGGAAAAGCACCTCCCTTTGGTGGAGTTTTTGTACAATAACAGCTACCACACCAACATCCAAGCCGCTCCGTTTGAGGCATTGTACGGGTGTAAATGCCGATCACCTCTTTGTTGGGCAGAAGTGGGTGACAGCCAGAACACGGGTCCAGAACTTGTAGTAGATACAACGGAAAGGATTGCACAGATACGACAGCGAATGGCGGCCGCTCGTGATCGTCAGAAAAGCTACGCTGATAAGCATAGGAAACCACTCGAGTTCCAGGTTGGGGATCGAGTGCTACTCAAAGTCTCACCTTGGCATCTTTTGATCTTTACTTCTCGTTATCTTTCCCTAATATGTTAAAACATTCTATTCGTATAGCCTTGTTAAAATTGATTGGTACAATAACTTATGTTTTGACATTTGGGCCGCATCTTCACACCCGAGCCCAATATACCACTTATTTTAATTGGATCTCGGCCCAATACACTGTGCATGGTAAATACTGATTTCGGCCCAACTGAATAAGCCCACTTAGTTAATCATGAATTATGCCCTATCCCCTTCCTGTTGTGCGACATCTCAAAAGGGATGGGGTTGAGCCCATCTAGGTTGTTTGCATGAACCGCCCAAAACCATTATATTATAGGTATACGTAATATCTTATTTGATTAGATTAAACTCTAAACCAAAACAAACCCTACACTTCCTGAGATTGCGACGGCAGTGGATAACCCCTTCTCTCTCGTAACCTTCTGCTTTAACTATAACCTTTCGATTGGTATGTTTCTCCTATCATATGATTTATATATTAATTGATTGATATGTGAGTTATACTTTGCATATGTTATTACCTTGCATATGTTATGTTGTGTTTATAAGTGCCATCGATTATGTATGCTACTGAATGTATGGTTGAATTGTGTCCAAGTATGTGTGGGAAATTATTGAAAGTGATGTGCATATTATTAGCATGTGAAAAAGTTGAACATAAGCCAGTCCATTAATTGAAAACTTTTGAAATTTGCATGTAAAGCATTAATATTGTAGGCCATTATTTGGTGAAAATTCATTGGAAAATTCATTACTGTTGTGTATTTGTGAGGTCCAATAAGAACTTAAAAGCTTTAACACTTGATGTCCCATGTCTGATGCTCATGTGATTGTTCTATTATCGGCCCAATCAATTCATTAAGTGACCAGACCCATTTAATATTGCATGTTTGTTGAATATGTGTTAGTGGATTTTATGAATTATTAGTGGGCCTTACATGATAGTGGATTGCATAATATTTTTGCATGACTTTGTTTTATATGTGTGGTTTAATCATATACGGCTTGTGTGTTAACTGGGTCATGTATAGAGCTACTGGGCTGCGTAGCATTTGAGTACACCTGGGTTGGGTCAGCGGAGATTGGGCCGAATTGTCACTTAAGCACACTTGATTGAACCGATGTTTGTGTATGTGTCGAACAATAATATGTAATGTGGAATAAAAATGCCTATGAGAACAGTACATGAATAATTGCAATATGTTGGGGAATGTTCATAGTTTAATTTAATTCATGCGATGATTTAAAAGACATAA